>JAFIDM010014012.1:3142718-3186409 GCA_023159025.1 Thereuonema tuberculata
TTTTTTTTTTTTTTCAAAAAGGGTTGTCCATAAACTACACCACGCTAATTTTAGTTATTTCGATCCCCTCCTTCCCCCGTCACATTTTTTCCCAATCCTCCCCTATATTACGTTAAAAATACCATGAACCCCCCCCCCCATTTATTTTTAACTGTAAGTATTTATAAGCTGCAGTTATAAAAAACCTATTAATCAGTTCAACGACTAACTCGTTTAATTAGTGATAAGGATAAGGATAATAAAGGGTCGGCTAATTGCCGTTTGCCACTCAGACCTCACAATTTGGGTCCATTGTGTCCCCTCATAAAAAACATAGGTAAAACCAGTGATTATACTTCTACGTGAAGTTGAGTTTCTGTGGTCATGAAAAGTCCTGTAGATTTACAGAAAGATAAAATGACCTTAATATTGAAGGGGGAGATGTTGCCAGTGGTAAGACGAATCTTGCCAAAATCACCCATCTGTTCCTAGCCAAAGCTGGACAGAAGCATAAAATGTGTTCAGGAGTTTCCTGATCCATTCCACATTTCCTGCATAAATCACTTTGGGTAATGCCAAGTATATGCAGGTGTCTATTGAGAGTACAGTGTCCTGTAAGAACTCCTGTAATCATTTTGCAATGTTTCCTATCTAGATTTAGGACTGACATTGCAAGGTGTTGGTCAGGTCTTTTTATAAACAGCTTAGCCTGCCTCATACCATGCGAGGCAATCCAATGCCTATGGAACTGTTTTCCCAGGACAGCTCCTAGTAATTGTTTGCCTAGAAATGGTAGAGAATGGTAAAGAATTAGTCGTAGAATTGATAAAGAACCGTATCTTTTAATTTTGCATTTTGATGAATATTCCTCGATTGAAATTTAATTCAAGCACATTTTTCGTTTGAATTTTTAAAGTTTAGATAATTGCGGATGTTTTCAGGATTTTCTTAGTATGTAAATTCGATTTCCAAAAAAGAGATTAAGTGAAATGTAATGGGACATATTATCTGACTCCCCCACCTTCCCTCATCACACTTTGTCAACCGAAACACAACCCCCCCCCCCCCCCCCGACATGCGTACATAGTTTATGAACAGTCCCTAACAACGATTCCATCTGTTGCTAATAAGAAATAAGATGAAATATAAAATATAGGTAAACGAATTTCGTATAAAATCTTACAAAATACAGGGTGTCTATAAATAATTGGAGTGATTTCATGATTGCACTGTGGGTGTATTATTTAACTATTTGTGTACTATTTATTATATATCATCAAAAAAACAGTAGAGAGACAGAGAAACTCAAAGTTTTTGTTCCATTTTAAAGATGATCGATATGTGCATCGCTAGTGGCTGCACACATCAGCCCCGTAATCTAGTTCGTGCCACAGTCGACAACATTCGTGACTTCTTGAACTTGTACGCTGCAAATCCGATTGATTGGTCGTACCGGGAATGATGATCATGCACTGCTATCTACCTGACAGGCTCTCCTGACATATCCAATAAAAGTCACAAGGGGTTATGTGAAAGACACAGTATTTATACCACCATTACCGGCTGATCTGCCAGAACTTTTGGATTCGCATCTGCAATGCTTTTGCTGGAATTGACAGGTACATGCTACATCGACTATGAGACAAACTTGATTACAGAGTTCATGTGTGCAGAGTCACTAGTGGTGCACATATCGAGCATGTTTAAAATTGAACAATTGACAGGGTTATGCTATATCGAGTCCTGGACGAACTTGATTACAGAGTTGATGTGTGCTGTAACGCTGTTGCCGCAGTTCTTGACGGTACACGTTAGAGAAGGGTTAAGAGATATTAATGCAGTGGAAAATCTATTTCTACGAAGCAGCTGGGCCCGATTATACTTCGTGAGGGAACATAGAAATAAAGAAAGGATACGAGGAGAAGAGTCGGTGCTTGTCTGCGAGGCTAGAGGGGGAGAATAGTGGACTGTTTTGTAAACAAAGCTGGCCTAGCTCAGTTTAGCTGGTTCAGATGACGACATCGATGGGTGGCTGACGAGACCTGCCTATAGCATCCACCACTAACACAGCGCCAGTTTCTCAACAAGGGTTATCGCAGGGGTCGAGAGATAAGAACAATGTCAGTAAGTAGATAACAAAAAAAAGGTTAATACTGAATGACTAGTTATGGGTATAAAAGAGATTTAATGAGCAATAAAATATATATTTACAAATAGATGATTATATGGGGATAGATAATAATAGAAAATTCATATATATGTATACCTTACCCCGGGGTTTTCATATAAAGCAAATAAAACAAAATATAAAAGAATACACAAAAATATCCAACACTGGTGGCACTTAGAACAGTGGCGCCAGAACACTATATAGTTCACAGGGGGGGGTGGTCACACAGTCCGTGAAAGTTCTCAGGGTGCGGCGAAGTGGGTCGGAGTTCAGTCATTACTATTGATTATTTGAAGAGCATTTCCCTAGGCAGGGCACAGGAAATTTAGAAGGGATCGTCAGCTTCGGCATCGAGGCATTTTGCATCGAAACACTTTCACTATGCAGACCCGAAGATTCGAAGAACGCTCTTTTAGACGCAAGGAATCCAGGATTGCGATTTATTTTCTGAGGTTCGCTTCCTGGCAGATCTCAGCAGGTTCCTTCTAGAGACGATCCAAGAGGTTTTTCGATTGGCACGGTGTCTACCTTCTTCAGTAGAAACGGGCATCCGGAAGGTGGCGTAACAACTGGCCGCCCACCCTCTTGAATGCTTCATGCCCCCCCGTATTATTTCACTAATGTTTTTATATGCACTGTTATCCCGGAGTGACTTCACCTAATGCAAGAGGCGTCGAGCTGTCTAGAAAACATCTGCCGACAAGCTGGAAGATGGAGGAGAACAAAGATACATAAGGAAGCAATCAACTTGAAAAAAGGAAAGATTGAAGGTACTAAAGCAAATTTGAGAAGGAAGAAAAGCTGCACAAAATGGTTGCAGGTGAGGAAACATCTGGAAGACACTGCTTCGAGAAGACAAAGTGTTTAGACAAAGTTTGGAGAACCAAAGAAAAAGAAAGTTATTTCTGATGATTTTTCGTACATGGAAAATGATGAAAATAAAGGATAGGAAAGAGAGAAATATTATGGAACAACCACCAGGCCGTTACAGTGCAGAGTCACTAGTGGTACACATATCGAGCATCTTTAAAATGGAACAATTGACATGGACATGCTACATCGAGTGTGGGATGAACATGATTACAGAGTTGATGTGTGAAGATTCACTAGCGGTGCACATTTCGTGCATCTTTAAAATGGAACAAAAACTTAGAGAGTTTCTCTAGGTCTCTGTGCATTTTTTTTTTGATGATATGTTAAATAGTACTTCTGCAGTATAATATTGAAATCACTCCATTCATTTGTAGACACCCTGTATAATTCTATATGTTAATTACATGGATAACAAGATAAGTCTTTAATCATATTTTTCTGATCGATGAAAAGATTTCGCAATAGAAGAGATATTTGAAAATGTAAATTGATGGAAAAATCATTCTCAGTAAAGGACAAAGCTTATGTTACAAACAAACAAAATAAGGTTTTTTACAAAAATACCACAATTAATTTTAATGAAACTCCATAAGGTTGATGTTATTTGATGTTATACAGATATGATCAAAATGATATGAATGATGAATAAGCAAAAGTCAAAACAATTCATCATAATAACATGTAGGGATAATATTACAATAACATGCAGACCCCAAATATGTAGTGCAACAAAAAGAAAATAATATTATTCATATGATACACTTTAACACACTATTTTTAATTTAACTACTTTGAAACAGTTTTCTTTTTTTTTAAAGAATAAAAAGAACAATTGTTACAAATTTTAATCTTGGAAACGGGTCTAAGGGTTTTGATGAAATGAGGTGAATCTACCGTTTCCGAGTGAGAGAAAGCGATTTAGCTAGGTCTCGACTTCGGGATTTAGGGGGAGGGGGTATATGATTGACCTGGGACCTGGGTATCAGATTATTATTTACATTATTTACTTTATCTCTGTTTTATTTTATCTAGCAAAGCTCAGTCATCCAAATACTCGTAATTACATGCGATGATTAAGTTTCAAATGTTAATTTAAAGAAATGTAAATTTGTAGAGAGTAAAAATAACGAACCTAATCCCCTTAATTTCAAATTAAGAAAAAATTTCCGAAAGCGAACGAATCCAAAATTGAACCACAGGGAAAAACTCTTTTGCCTCCCTTGGGAAATAAAAGAACGTCGTGCCGTGTTTGTTATTTTTTTAGTTCGTTCCATTTGCAAGTTTTATAGGATCTATCATGGAAAAAGAACAAACCGCTGAAATGTTAGATTCCCTATTAAATCAACCCACGCACTGTAATTGTCTGCCTTCGTGTTTCTGGGAAAATCAGGTAACATCACATTTAACATCTCGTTTTCTTTTTCTGTTGTAATTAGTTTCCGGCTGATGATTTTGGCGAAGCGGAAATTAATTTTGCTCCCTTTAGAAAAAAAAAAAAATAGCTCTTAATTCAATGTTTCATCTCAGATGTTAATGACAGTAGATGTAAAAAGAAACAGAAAACAAAAGAGAAATTCATGATGGAAGACATTTTCAAATAAAATAAAAATATTTGATGAAATCTTAATTCGTATTTCGTCGTAAATAAATAAGGCAATTAGAAAAAAAAGGAATTACCCTACCAGACATTGATGATTCTGGAAATTTAATGTTATTTGCGTCTCAGATTTAAGTTATTTTGATGTAAAAATAAAGATAAGCAGAAATGATGTTTTGCTATTTGGTTGTTATTAAAGGTTTCATGTAAATAACAAAGCCTGTCTTTGCAAAGTAAAAGAATCTAACGATATTTGTTAAAATTAATAAGTTTCCTTGTTAATATTTGTTCCAAATTTTAAGAAATCCGCCATTAGCAATTAATTATTTTTGATATTTTACATAAAATGACCAAAGAGATATTTTTAGATGGCTTTTCGCTTAGTTACAATTTAGAGGGATTGAAACAGCAATTGAAAACAACTGAGGAAAAACTTACTTCTTTTCCATGCAGTCTTTTGGTTTAGAATAGTTGGAAAATTTGATAGAATAAGTGAGAAAAAGAAAATTTAAACTGATCTCTAACATCAAAAATATGTATTCTCCTGCAGTAGATGACTGTAAAATAAGAAACGCCATAAAAGGAATAAATCAACGAAAATTGATATCATAATAATGGGTGAGACCAAATTATTTACAAGTGACATCCTGGAACAGCTGTTTCACGCTCGTTGGCGATCATCAGCCAGGAGAAGTCACAGTAAATAACAAGGTCTCCGTACTGAGGCTAGTATGAACAATACAGTATTTTTTTCCTTTGAGGATCACTGCTTCCGATGTATCATCTTCTTATAAATATCATCTTATAAATTTCTGAAGGGTAGCAGTACCAATGCTGAAGACCGTTTCTCAAAGGCGTAAAGCTGATAAGTATTGGAGGACTGTACGGAATCTTCGGCCTTTTCCATATACTACAGGAAATCTCACTATGTCGTTGCTTTATGACTTAGATCAAAAGCCTTTACTTTATCTCTCGCATCTCTCACTTTAGTTTTTATGCTCCTCGGTCTCCTATCGATTTACGTTCATTGTTCCTTGTAAGTTAATGTTTCAAGTCCAACATTGTATTTAATAATCCTTAAAAATCTTACAATTTTTTTTTAATTATTTCACTGCAATATTTTTTCCTTGATATAGTGCTGAAACTGATAATTTTAGTTTCAGTTTCAGATCAATTTAATTAAATTTAGAAAATAAAAATATTTCCTAGACTTTTGTTCACGACGCGACGGAGAGAAAACAGTAACAAAAAAAAAACCTCACTTTCTTGGTTATCCAAGGCTTCAGAAAACAAGCAAGTCACAGGCTTCTTTTTTTTTTCCTTGTGAATTAATAACAAGCAATATTTTTTTATGGAAGAATCTTCCAGTTTCTTCTTCATCTTTTTCCTCTGTTGCTCCATCATTTAGCGTCGCAGGCAGAAACGTATTGGCGATTAAATTGGGGAAGCGGCGGCGTTATTGATTAGCCCTTCTCGTATTAATTAATGCATTTGGAAGGGGTAGGGAGCGATCGATGGTAGAAGCACTCCAGGGAGTCTTCATCCAAAGACGTTTTACCAACTTAAAGACGCCCACTCACTCCCTTCAAATACTCCGGGAATTTCCGATTTCAGAGAAAAAAAAAAAGACGTAGGAAAAACTGATAACGATAGGATATTCATCAGGAACCATTTATTTTCCTAAATTGCATCCGAACATTTCAGTCTGTTTTCAATTGAGATTAAATCTACGATGGGAGAAATCATCGTCTGCTTCGATAAGTAATTTTGTTCAGTTATAAAAAAAGGAAATAAAATTAATGTCAATCAAAATCTCTTTTTAATTACAATCTTCTAATTGGTAATTAAACAAACATTATTGGAAAGAAAATCTAGGATCTCAGTAAAGTACCGTAAGTTTCTCAAGAGCAAACGAGAAAATCTTCGGTTAGTGGCGCATCGAAATAAAGCCCATTGCACATGGATCCGAAAATCGGTCGGACGGATCCATGTGCAATGGGCTTAAGGGGTGCGTTTGAGACCAAAATTATCATATTGGAATGAAAAAAGGTAAAGTGAATGAGGATGTTTTGAATATGTAAATTTTGGACTGAATCACCCGATACGTAAATTGTGTTTCATTCACCTTTTTTTCATTTCAATAGGATAATTTTGGTCTCAAACGCTCCCCTTCAGCCCATTGCACATGGATCCGTCCGACCGATTTTCGGATCCATGTGCAATGTCTTAAGATCTTTAGAGTTAGAATGGGAATGGAATAAAACACATGTTTACACCCACAACTTTATTTAAATGCTTTGTATTTCCTTTGGAAAATTGGATTTTTTTTACCGTTAGTGTCACAACTGTTTGTCAACACCAAATATCAAGTTTTAAAGGAGAAATATTACACCTCTATTGCGAAAAGAGTTTATTTAAAGAAGGAAGAAAAGAAATTGGGACATTTAATTTGTTTGAGTAATTGATTTGTTTTTTGCTTAATTCCTTTCTTATGAAAATGGAGTTCATTATTGAAATCTTCGTATTATCAAGTGAGGTCATTATAATTCCTGTTTCCAAAGATGATTACAAAACATGGATAGTTTATGAACGAATTTGATAAGGAATAAGCTAACGATTAGAAATTCTTTGAAAACAAATGAAATGAAAAAATTATACAATATGTAAATCTTAGTTTTTATTTTTGCTTTTCCTGCAAATTAGGAAACTAGTATATTTGGAACTTTTTAAAGGGTTTTTTCGTATTTAGTCTTAGAAGCTATTTCTGTCCTATTCATAAGAAAAAGACGCTTATAAATTAAGCTTAAATAATAAAAGTATTCGGTTTATGTATTTTGTAAGTATCTGATGGCTGTTTTAATAGTTTTTAATATATATCTACAGAAATGAACATATCATTAATACTTCATTCGCATTCAGGGCTTTTCTTTCTTAAAATACTAATCCTTATCTGAAGGAAACGAAGAACGAAAAATCTTTTGAAATATTGACAACAAAGATGCTCAATTTTGTAATTCCTTTTACCAACATTTCATTTTCTGATTTCTCACAATGTTTGAAGGTAGCAGCAGTAAACCAAAACTTGAATATCTCTGTTATCTCGTATAATTAATACTCATATATTCTGATGCTCTTTGTCTATTGAAAACCGACTTACTTTTTTGGATTAAATTGAGACAAATTTCTTGTCCGTCTGCGATGAATGAGTTAATGGCATTTTATTAGAATTTGAGACAACTTCGAAAATCAACAATCAACAAATTCGTTTTGATTTTTTTTCGCTGAATTGAATTCAGTTTTAGAAAGCGTATAATTGTAAAATAAGCCTATTGAAAATATAAATTGTGAAGCATAAATTTATTAAAATGTAGTGAGTTTCTTGCAGCAGGAAGTAGAAAATGTGAAAATTTTTAAAAAAATTAAAGAAGTGAAGATACGACGAGTTTTAAACTTTGTTAAAGTAGTAGCGGGTTCGTTGGACTGCATTGGAGGCTAAACTGCAGACTGAAGGAACCCGGATTAAATCCAGGCAGAGGTCGAGGGTTTCTCTTCTAAACGGACCCTAGGGTTCTTCAGCCCTCTCCAAAATAAGACCGGAATTCTTTCCCGGAGCTTGAAATCCGGCGAGCTATGAGCTGATACCCACAGTCCACATGTCACGATTGGTCACATATGGTGTCGGAGCCTAAACCTTTCGCACCCTACCTATTTACACCAGACGGTAGATGAGGACAAAAATAGATCAAGTCAAATTAAATAATAAAAAAACAAAGGAAAAAGCCGTCCATGTCAAACCTTCAAAATGGACTAAATTTGAAAATTTCTTAAGCTAAAGCCGATTAATTTTATTCACATAAAGTCGAGTGGATTAAACGCAGCTAATTAGTTGAAATTCATTGGTTATCGTCAAAAAAGGTTGTTTTTTTTTTTCGCTTTTATTGGTTTTCTATGACGGGGATTTTTATCTTTTGGATGCATAAGGGAAAGAACAGAACATTTCAAACAGAAAAACTAAACCTTCTCATTCCAATACTACTGTAGACAATGCATTATTTTCAGTTGCCCACATTCTATTGAATCTTATTGTTAGATCCTAATACCGTACAACAGACATATACTTTGTATAAGTCTAAGACAGTAGGAATTGATGAGAAATTCAACAAAATAATTTTGCAAATATAGATAAACATATTATTCTATATCTAATTCTATTTCTTTAATCATTTTATTTAACTTACTGAAAAAAAAAATCGAAAAAATAATGCCGTATTCTGATGTTCTAAAATAAACAAATAAAAATGATTATGTGCTAAAATAAACAAGAACAAAGAATACGGAAATAAATATCGCATCACTGAATAATTTCAATACGATGTTCCTGTTTTAAAGAGAAAAACGAAAAAAAGTTTACATTGTAATCAACTTTCATTTTGGCTTCAAGAATTACATTGCACGTCCCAATTCAATTCTCTTCTCTTTAAGTTTCTCCCCGTCTAATTTCCTTGATTCAAGGAAGGAATACATACTGTCCCTTTTCCATAAAATTAGGTAATTCCACATTGGAAGGAATTATCTCAACTGAAAGAGAACGTCTCCCTTCGAGAAATGAATTTCAATGTGAAAAAATAAAAAAAGATTTGCTTTTAAGTAAAAATGTTTGAATCAATTAAGGCTAATGATTTGAGTTTATTTTTATCGCTTGACTTCAAAATGTTTTTCCAAAATGGATTTCTGTTGCGCAGTTTTTAATATGCTAATATTTACATTGCTACATTTTTTGTTACTATTAAACATGTTATATTTGATATTGAATATTTATATTGAATATTAAAGATTACTCTTTAATATTCAATTAAAACGAAAGGCATGAATATTAAAATTTTATCTTTTGAGAAGCAGAAATTATCTACCGGGGTCTGTTTGTTCGTCGCACTAACGAAAATATTTGTTATAAATGAGAAAAAAAAAATCATCTCTAGGAATCGTTCTAACAAAAAATATGTAATTTCTATTTTTTTTCTAATTCTCTTCAATCCAAAATGATCATCGTAGGAAATCTTAAAACCATGATATTCAATAATTGATTCCATTTCATAAACTCTGTGTTTAAAATAGAACTCAACATGATTTAAAAAAAAAACTATAAAAGTTTAAAATTAGAAGTTGAAAGATTTCTATATGATATAATGTTTTTTAATGTCATTCTAATGTCATTTTTTTTTGTCATAGAACATTAATTCTTTCAAAAAACTTGTCGACATGTTCAGAAAAAAAGAAGAAAAAAGCATTTCTATTCTTAAAAAAACAAAAGAGAAACAGTTCCCTTTTAATTGTGATCTTTGTATCTGTCATTCATAGATTTATAAATGTCATACATCTATCTGTCGGATTTATAAATCTATCTGTTGGATGTCCTGAAGAAATGCATTTGCAGTTTACGATAAATCAATAGATCATCCTCTGCTAAATCAATAAAACTTGCGCCTCAATTTCAGGATCTTAAAACATCTTTAATAAACGATTTAAATCTGAGAAGTTATCTAATGAAAGTAATGCCTTTAGAAACTCCGTCTGCTAAGACATGAGTTGACATCGGATATCGTTGGGTTGAAATTGTTTCTTTCCAATAAAATTTCTCCAAATGAGAGATTGAAATCATGTGTTCTCTCTCTCTCTCTATTCTCCATCTCTTAGGAACCATCTAACAGAATTATTAAAAAGTCATATTTAGTTTGTTTTTAAATACAATATTTAATTTACTTCGTTTCAGATTTCGTTCAAAGCGTGGATTCTTGGTAGTTTTCTGAATTCGTGAATTGAGATTTTAATAACTAATAAAAACCGAAAAGCACTTTCTTAAAGTTAATATTATAAAATTTAAATGTCTAAATCTAAAATAATTTGCATGAAAGCAAAAATCCCTGTTTTTATTACATCACTTTGAATGATAGATTATTAAGATGATGCATTTTGTCTGCAAAAGTCTTTTATTTTTGGATAACACTTTTTTTCCAATCAATTTATTAATGCCTTCAGAACAATACGTTCAGAACAGATTTCAGAACAGATCCGATAGACCTATTTAATTTTTTTTTTTTAATGTAGGATTTTTTAACTTAAGAAAATTAATAGATTCATAAAAAAAAATTTCATTACGTTATGAGAAAACTGATTACAAACTCCCCTAAATGTTTTAAGTTATGCCAGCAAAATATCTCTTAGCTCAGTTTAATTGTGAAATATAATTTGTCAGTCGACCATCAATCATTACAACGAATGAAGAGATCTATTATTTCAAAGACAAGATACAGAACTTTGGTCAACAGTTTCAACCAAAAACGTTTATTCAGCTTCATTACTCAGTCATCAAGATTGCCTTAGCTTTCGGAATAAGCAAAGCAGAATTTTGCTCAATTATGTAGAGCATAAAGTTGGAGATGGATTTTTTTTTGTTTAATATCCTTTGAAATTCTTTCTGAATCAAAATGCAAATACTCTGTATAGAAGACTCTAAAATAAAGGATTCTTGTAGTTGATGTTATATTCAAAATTTACCGATTGCAACTAAACTTTTCTGTGGGCCTCAATTCAATCATTAAATCTTATACTTAAACTGAATTACCCATTCAGATGCTAAAAATATTACAAAAGATTCATTTTTTTAGTTGTCTTTCTTCTTATGGCGAATCTATATATAGGGTATTGCAAAATTCGTGAGTCAATAAAAAAACCAAAAAAAAAACAAAACAAAAAAAACAGGTGTAGTGCGAGGTGTAGTGCTACGTTTTAGTGATGCACCCATGTCCGGAAACGAATAATTACGGCAGTACGCGTACCCAAAGGTCGCGTCGGATGACAACCTGCAATACCTGTCAAATGATAGCAGGTGAGCCCACCACCTGACGTCCTGGCTTAGCGGTTCACTTTGTTTGTTCCTTTTATTCAAATGTTTCAAGTGTAGTAAGCATGACTGTCGTTAGTTAGATAGGTATGTAATTATTGAGTGAGGTAGTTAAGTTATTTCTTCCGTTATCGGACTAACGTTTGTAACAAAAACTGTAGTGTTAATGACTGAAGACGTACTATTTGGCGCATTCGTGATGTTCAAGAAGAATGCTCTCGTTCGCATTTTGTACGAAAACAGCAGCACTGGCGTATATCACAGGTTTGCAGATCTACTGGGACGGCTGAAAAAAAAATGGTTAATACACGGGTTAACATTTTACGAATATTGACGATCCAAATTAAATGACAAAGGGACTCTGAGGCGTGTATGATTACGTACACGGGCATCACTTGAGAAGCTATAATGTGCAATGGTGTTATTCATTGGGTTGGAAGTGGTGTTTGTTATTATTAATGTTCGCAAAGTGGAGCATGTCTCCAACACATTAAACCGACAACTGACGTGAAACTGTCTGCAGGGGTAATGTTTTGTTGGCATTAGTTGCATTGGCACTCACGTCCATTCCAGAACCTGTTACTCAGATCACTACAACGTCAGTAACTTAGCTAAAGGTAACTTAGTAACAAGTTCTGGAACGGATGTGAGTGCCCACGCAACTACAGGCAGCGTGGTTTGAATAAGGTAGAACTACACGTCGAATCACGGGCTGTAGCAGTTACGTAGCTGTTTGCCAATCTGGAGGAACTTCACTATGGTATTCTCAAACTCCGAGCTCCGCGACATACTTTTCGTACATGTTACCATCTCAGCTCACTGAGGCATTCGGTTTCTGGATGAGGTTCTACCGCAGCTCCTCGAAGATGTACCGCTTGCTACACACGGCATGGTGTGGTTCCTACATGCGACGCGCCAGCGCTTATTAGCCGTTCGCCATCATCTTGATATCACATTTCCGGAAAGGAGAGAACCTATTTTGTGACCATCTCGATCCAGCGACATCGCTCCACTGTGCTTCTACTTCTGGGTCGAGTCGGAGGAGGAGTAGATGCTGCTGCTGCTCACATTAAGGATGCGTCAGATCTTATGGAAAGGTGTCCACAGTCGCTTCGCAACCGCCTCTCCGTCAGCGAAATCTCTGTTCAAGGCGAAATCTTTGAACATTGGATAATTCGATGTGTGTTCGTCGTTGTCGTATACAATGTGTGTCGTTGTTTAGTTTAGTTGCATTGTAGTACGAGAATGGTTTCGAAACGTGTGTCGTTGTAGAAGCAGTTACACCTCCGTGTACAGTATATTTATATCAACAAAACACTAACCCTGCATACAGTTTAACGTCTGTTTAATGTGTTGGAAACATGCTCCGCTTTGCGAACACCAATAATATCAAACCACATTTCCAATCCAACTGATAACGCTATAGCACGTGACAGCTGCTCATGTGACGCTCGTGTTCGTAACCACTCACGCCTCAGAGTCCGTTTTGTTATTTAATTTGGATCATCAATATTCGTGAAATGTTAACCTATGTACTAATCTTTTTTTGTTATATGCAGCAGTCCTAGTAGATCTGCAAACCTGTGGTATACGTCTGTGCTGCTGTTTTCACATAAAATGCGAAGGAGAGCATTCTTCTTGAATATCACGAACAATACACCAAATACTAGGTCTTCAGTTACAACATTAACATTAACTGCATTGCGCAATTCTTCATTAACGACGTTTAGACATATAGACCTTGATGATTCCCCACAATGAGTTGTCAGGCGTCGTGAAGTCAGGATTTCGTTGTGGCCATTTCATTGGAGCTGACAATGCTAGAGTACCGTGACAATCCTGGAAAATGTTGATGAACAAACCCGCACACAGTCAAAGGGAAGCGAGCAGGTGCTGTAGCTATATGCTGTTCCATGATACCCGCTTCTTTAAGCTGTGGGATTAACCATGTTTGTACTATGTGTAAATAAGTTTCGTGATATGACGCAAACAAATGATGTGATATCATCGCAGTCCATATTAAGGGGTACGGGAACTTCCCGGCCACACTGTACATACACAATTTTCTTTTAATCGTGGTAGGTATTTCAATAATTAAATATTTAGTGAAGAAATATTGGTTGCAATATTGTCCGCTGAGGAATGATTATTGCAAAGTTTTCTTCATAATTAATTTCAATATTTTCGGAACTAAGAATTGTATTTCTTTGATTAATCCTACTAATAAATCAGCCTCTCGAGTTTCACTGATATTGAATCTACATCAGAAAATAATGAAATCTAAGAAAACAAAATAAAAAAAATTGCAATCAAGCACCATTTGTATTAGATAGGAATGTCTAAGAAGCTGTTAAAAGTAACAGAAATAGTGAAGACCGCGAAACAAGCGACTCATGGGCTCAATTGATTACTAAGCCTCAGTCTTAGTGAGTCTTGAATAATTCATACTTTTCGGTTCATTTCTCTGATACTTTTAAGTACTTTTATAGTGTTTTCAGATAATACCGTATAAAAGGGAAAACAACGATGGATTTTATTGACAATTCTTCCTGAGGTTCTTTTCGAAGAAATCGATTGAAGAAGATTTGCTGAATATTAACCAGAAGACGAAGGGATCTAACAAATGAAGCTCAATTTATAGCTTGACTATAAAATGGGAATTGATGACTAACGGTCACTGATGATTGACTACCTTCTGCTCTGTGGAACGAAATAATGGCCACCCGTTCATCACAAGATGACATTCTACAAGGAAATCAATGGATATCTTCATGTATTCAAAGCGATGGGTCATGAATAAGTACGAGATTTGTCATACGCTTATCACCCTTGTTCCATTCCAGCGATTCAGTCGTTGCCAAACTTTCTGTCTTTCGTCAAATCCTTATTTTAAGTATTATTGAGGTTTTCGATCTGATGTTTTCTGAAAACATGTTGTTTGTTTTTTTTAAAAAACATTTATCTGTATCATTCCTTAAAATATCGTTTCAAAACAAACTCTAATTATTTGTAATTCCTGACAAACTTATAAATTTCGTCGTTCTCTTATCATTAATCTTGCAAAAAAAAAATTGGTTTCTAGAAATCAATTAAAACCAATATATTTTGTTTTAAACTTTAGAATTAATGCATTGATATTGTTACCCAAATAATAGAAATATTTATGTAAACCAGGGGTTATTTTAATAT
The DNA here is from genome assembly GCA_023159025.1 of Thereuonema tuberculata. Lineage (NCBI taxonomy): Eukaryota > Metazoa > Arthropoda > Chilopoda > Scutigeromorpha > Scutigeridae > Thereuonema > Thereuonema tuberculata. The sequence goes on from JAFIDM010014012.1 coordinate 3,157,428, forward strand.
TAAAATCTGTGGACTCTGAATATAATGAAAGTGAAGGATAACGGAAGGGAGAAGAGAATATTCATGAACTGCCTAAACTTACAGAAAATTCGATTACAGATGTTATTTCTTAATTTCTGTTATAGAATCTACTAGAAAGGGAACTGAATCAAAATACTTCTTCTTGGAAAAAAAAATACTTTTTAGCTTTATTTCATCAGAAATGTAATTTTAAAGTAAGATTATGTAAACAAAAAAAAATCGAAATAATTTTTCGTGAAATTTTAAGCAATTAAAAGGAATAAAAAATTAAGTAGATAATGGATAGTTATTTAGTAATATTTAATTTTAATATTTTAATTTTAGTATTTAATTGTGTTTCATTTTGTTTCATAATTCTTAATATAATATCTTGATCTACCACTTGATTATTTTGAATCTATATTTACAAGTAGACGACACAGTCTATACATTAACGTTCTTGTGTGTGATGAAAGTATTTACGAAGTACTTCAAAAATATATATGGATTTGGAGGCCAACAGTCCATGGTTTTCGAGATATCTGACATTGTTTTACTGAATTTCCTCTAATAGCTTAAATATTGGAAATGCTACTGAAGCATTACCGTTTTCGGCAAAAGCTGGAGTGATTCCTACATTACAGTTACTCAAGATGCTGCAATCGAATCCGCTGCTGTCTCTTCTTCTCTCCTTTTTCTAACTTTGTTTAGTTTTTCCTTACTTTAATGCACTTTCTTTTATTAATTATCTTTTCTGACTTATATTAGTAATAAGATTAGAAATTCAAAATAACATCCCTTTTTATTTAGAAATAATGTAAAATTGTTACTTTATTTTTATCAATAACCTTATTTTTTTTATAAATGATCAAATCTCATTTATTTTTTTTCTTTCTTCTTCGTAGTTTTCCTTCATCCTTTGTTTTTCGTTTTCATTTTTTATTATTTAAATTATTAAAATAACCCAGAAAAAAATAAGATTAGAATTTGTAAACTATAATCCCCTTATATACGATAATTGTTGATATTAATGTAGGTTTAAGTGTTTATATTTATTTTACTGATTTCAATTCTGAAAACTTTTTTAATATTTTTATTTAATATTTGAACTAGTTGAGAAAGATTCACTTTCGAAAAAAGGATCGTAGGTTTATATGCGTATATAATAGATAATGTAGTATGAGAAATGCGTGATCTACAGATTTCTTTCTTGTTTTTCATTTAGATCCAAATTTAAATAATATAATATAAATGTAAACCCAATAAAAATACATTAATGTAAGGAAGGGAAAACATTTCTATTTGGTTAATCACATATAAATTATCTGTTTCATTACTGTTACTTTATAAGCGTACTTAATATAAATATAAATAAACTCATTGCCAAAAAACTTGGCGCACCCAGAACGAATGACCCGGGAACGACGCAGCTTGGTATTCAACAACATCTCAGGTAGTTGTGCCACTGTTTGCAGTTGGGCTGCGATTGCCCGCTGAGATTACTGTCGCTACGGCTGTGGTCATGTGCTTTATAATCAGTATAGTAGTAGAGTGCAGATCTCAGAGTCCTGAGCATGCCTCGACGACGCATTAGACACAGTTTTGAACAATTGACAGAGTTTAAGAGAGGTCACATCGTTTGACTGCGATAGGCAGGCTGTTCGTTCTGTAGAATTGGCCTCCTCCGATAGTGTTGGAAGCTGTGGAGACGTGACAGAACACACATGCTCAGGAAAGGCAATAGGAGATCTAGGCAGACTACTAGAAGAGAGAATTGGGTCATCGATTAGACAAGCGCGATATGATCCAAGGGTTTCCTGTCCATTATCAGACATATTTTTGTTTTTGTTGCACCAGACTAAATATTTCATTACAATGCTCTCTCTTTTTGATTCAGATACATGAAAAAACAAATGACCATACTGTACTACCATACTACTGAAAGGTCTTTCATCATTCTTATTACGAATTATATCACTGCAATACACTTATAAAAAAAAACTCCTTAAATTTTGAAGGTAAATTTAATCTCTAGTTAATTAACAAAAGTGAATTCGTTTGTAAAGTTTCTAATTCCTCATTGGTAAGATCTAGAAATAGTTGCAAATCAAAAGATAGTAATGATGTAGTTTATGAGTAAACTTTCATCTTTACTCGAATTCTAATTATTATAGTTAGTTATTAATCGTAAAAACAAAATCTTACAAAGTTCTTCTACCTTTTCACTTTTGTTTTATTATATTCGTTTCATATTTCAAGATCTTTATTTTCATGTTTCATCAGTAATAATGTAAGAGCCCGATTTTTCTTTCTTCTTTCTTGTAAGATCTTAGCAAATCAAAACTGATGTCTTGAGAGGATTTTACACATAATTATCGTTAACTTCTCTTAACAGATGATTATCTGTTGTTGAAATAAATAAATAAGTAAATAAATAGTAATAAGAATATGGTTAATTATTAGTTTCTTTTTTGTGAATGAATGACTTTGGGGACTGGAGTAGGTTGCTTTCAGTTATTTCTTGGGAGTTTCTTTCAAAATTAAATAAAACATATTTTAAGTTTTAAATGTAGTAAAATAAAGATAACAGAGTCAAAGGAAATAAGACGGATTAAAGTAGAAGTGGCAAAAAAGAAAATCTGAAGAAAATAGATCAAATAGATGTCAGATATATCCTCAAATTTAGAACAGAATGTTTTTCAGAGGATCTTCCCAAACAACATAATAGTCATTCACGCCTGCCATGAGGGTGATACCTCTACAACTAGGTTCTAATCCCGCCGCCGGCATAGATTTTTGCTTTCTTTCCTGTGTATGTTTGCTCTTTCTCTCCATCTATGGCTTAGTATTTAAGATGGTTCAAACTCAGTAATGTGTGGTTGGCGCCAGGAAGGACATCATCCAGTAAAACTCAAATGATGTCGGAGCTTGTCCATGCAGCAGATCCCAAGCCCATGGGATAAACTGCTGACAAGAGAGCAAGCATTCCCGACAGAAAATAGAGGAATTAATTGAAAAAGATGCTTCCTACTTCCAGAAAAATAATTGATAATAATTAAGAATGAAATAGTTTTTAGTCTCATAAATAACGTTCCGGGACTTATCAGCTACTTCTTCAATAATGCACCATTATTTATGTGAATTTACAGCTCGTTATTTAAGTTTTCTCAATATAAAGAAATATCGAAGGGAATGTAATTTTGGATTTAAGAAAAATTCTTTTTTACCTATTGCATTTGATCTAATTCTTCTTTAAGGGTATATACGCAATATGTTTACAGTATTCTGCTACGAAAACGTTTTTTTTTTTTTTTTGTTTTTTTTTTTAATAACAGGATTTATTGATCATATCAGTTTAACAAATTCACAATTCACAGAAAAATAAGGAAGAATAATTAGAATATTCATCTACTTTTTTTTCCCAGATTTGTTTAGCTTTTTATAAACTCGTTTTCCTAAATCAGAATTTACAGGCTACGATAGAACAGAAACAAAAAAAAATATTTTATATAATAAAATCAATTTTTGGTCAACATCTTTTGAAAATTAACCCAGTTCATAACCCATTTCTGAAAGAATTCCAAGTAGTGTTTCATAAATTTAATTTGGTTTCACTGAAGATATCCTTGAACCATTTCGCTCCAATGATAAATGGCTTTTGTTGTTGGTTTTACGATCGTTTCTCGCTACGACTGTCGTTAACACCTCATGACCAATGGTCTTCGCAGATATGGTTTAGCAAATGAATTATGATACCTCCGATATAAATATTGCAGTTCGTGACAAACTCATAAACAAATTTAAATCTATTCAATTCAGTTACAACAATTTTACTCCACTTCAGTCAACAAAGTAAGTGACAGTTAAAACAGTACTTTACGACAGGTTTAAATTTCAGTCAAAAACACAAATTTAACAATTTTAATTTAGCTATTCTACCGAGATTCACCACAGATACACATAACTGTGAAGTTTTATTTTTGTTCTTTTTTATTTTGCATATTTATAATTTGTTGTTAATGCAAATCAAATATTTCAAAAATATTTAAATAATAGAATGGATTGGGGGCCCCCGGGTTGAGATCTTTACTGAAAAAAAAATATATATGAAGTAGCCTATCTCTTCTAGACTTCTAGACGCAATTAAGTCTATATTTTATATAAACTACTTTTCTGATTTAACCATCTGTATAGAGAGGTTCTGCATTACAACATTTGATCATCAGTCGAGACGTTCTATTGTGTTCAACAATTTAAATATCTTTACAAGAGAAATCATGTTTGCCACTTTGGACTTCATCATATCTAGGAAAACGCCTTGAAGCGCACAAAGATATTGTCTACATGTTCTCTCCTGTATTAAATTATGTTTTATTATCCCCAACAGAGATTAAAGGAAATCAAAAGAATTTGTTGCCAAATACCCTGAAGATTTGTCATCGCATTTAGAAGATGAGTTATTGCAGTTCAAAAAAATGTTCACAATTCAACGTTTGAGAAGGAAAAGGAAAAGTCCCCATTGATGCTTTGAGTGAAATTGATTCCAAAAATCTGCAAGCTAATTTTCTGAATGTTTACATTGTTTTGCGTGTATTTTGTTCACTTCCAGTAACGCAGAAGCAGAAAGAGGAAATCAACTCAGAATTTGCCAAAGAGCTTCCATTGGCTAGAAACGCTCTCAAGACTCTCTTGGTTGTTTAACTATTGAACACAACTGCCTTCAAACATTGAGTTTAGTGATATAAGAAAATGACGGAAAGTTAGAAAAATAAAAAGAGGTAAAAATAAGTATTTTAAAGTTCATTGGCTGTGTATAAATAGTATTCATTTATTATTATTTAAATGTCTTAAGTTTTTGTTACGTCAACATGTAAAGAATGAACATCACTATGAAAAGGAAGAGTCGTCAAAAAGCTTATAGGTGACTGAAATACGCCATATATTTTTTGAAACTTTTGGTTAGAGCTGGAAAAAAATACATGTTGGTATTAAATTAATTTACTCTAAAAATAATGCTAATAACTGTGTGTTTAAAAGGAAGAAATATGAAATCATGTGGTGTTCTGACGATATTTTTGGCTAAGAATCTATGATTTTGACCATACTGTGGGAGGGAGGCCCGTTACTGCATTTGGTATCTGTGCCCTGCGTTGGATGCTGGGGGATGGGGAACTTCTCTGACCCAAATCTGATACTGAGGATCTAATTTCTTTTGTGAGAACTGTAACTTTGCTGAGCTAATATGAAACGAGATTGAAACATTCTGTAACTTATTTTATGCTCTATTTAGTTCGCAACTTTAGTGTTTGAATATTTCCTTCCCTATAAGCTCTAAAATTTTTGAATCAGTTTGAAAGTATGGGAAAAATTTAAAAAAATAACTTACTTAGGAAAAAATAAAAGTGAATACTAAATATCGAAATATATCAGCAAATATAGAAAAGAAATGAAACAGTACATTCACGGCTGCTTCCAATATATTTGAACTACTTAATTTTAATTTAACTTAGTAAGTCCCTTCATATTTTCGTGTAAGGTAGTAAATGGTACTGACGGAGTGGAGATAAATTGACATCCATCACTACAAAGGTCAATTAGGAAAATGGTCGAGTGATTGTGAGCAGTGATTTATGTTATGTCCGATGATGCCTTGTCAATAAAACACGTGCGTTGTAATAGCGAGGTAACTCAGACGCAATAACTCATTAAAGATTGGACCTTTTCTCTTAAGAAACTTATGATGACTCTGCGATTTCCTAAACTAAGGAAAACTTTTCTTACTATTATAAATAAAGATTCAAACTCTTTAATTGTAGTTATTTAATTTTAAAGATTATATTTTTAAGAACCTGATGAAACGCGTAAAGCAAGCAATATTTTTAAATAGCTTTTTATTCTGTTGTTAATATCTAACGTGATTCAATAAAAACCTAATTTTATATGGTTTTGAACAAAGAAAATTTTTACGCATTATACTTTTTTTATTTTTAATGCAAAGAAAGCAGTCAATGAAGTAAAAGAATAATGAAAAAACGATTTAAGAAAAATATCTCCAGTCAATTTTGAGATTGGAGGAACGATTAGATTTGTATGTCATATGCTGTACACGATAAGCAGAATACTCTTATTGTGTTGAAGGTAGAGAGGAAGAAAACTTTAGAGCAACATCAGGTCATTTCTGACTACTAACAAATAGAACTTGTAAGTCTAAGATACAAAAAAAAAAGACTCTTTCATAAAATATTTTATTGAGAAGGGCAAAGTTATTTTTAAGAATGAACTAGCAAACGTGGGATCACGTGATCTTGGATTCTGAGATAATTTTCTCACAACCCGCGTGTAGGAGACCATCTCGGAGACCTCATCTTTGGTCGAAGGTCACGCGACGTCCGTTTTGGAGACCCAGGATGTCTCGGGACGTCCCGGAACGTCCGGTTGACCCTCGTCGATAAAAATGAAAATGAGAGCATCCTCAATACTATACTTACTATTTGCCATCTTATTTGTATTTCTGTGTCTTATGGTTTCTGAGGACCTAAGGCCAGAAAAAAATCAACTTTTGTTTTATATAGATAGAGAGATAAGACATCTTGAAAAGTTTAATCATGAAATCTTGAGAAAACAAAAGGAGTGAGTTAAATGTATCTCTGATATTGTAATCAGAGATATTATAATTTATTAAATATTAATTTGAAAACAATGAAATCACGTATATCTCTACTAAACAAATAAGAATAGATCCCTAGATCTTCATATAAAATTCCGTTCTTTTCCTTTCTATTTAGAAAGAAAGTTTTTGTATAAGTTGAGAAAGGGAACGTCCTCCAATACGAAGCTAATTCTAATTTCCGTCTTCGTTTTTGTTTTTTAATGAAAAGATTGTGAATTCGATCTGATTGCTTGTACTTTAACTTGTAGAATTCTTTTTTGAGAGTAATAAAGCATTCGAAATCTAATTATTGAAAGCGAAGAAACCTATCGTGATTTGGGAAGAAAAAAAAAAAGAAGAGAATAATTTTCATGTTAGAGATAAGTGAAAATAGTTGTTAATGAAAAGAAAATGAAAATGATATCTTTAGGTTGATTTACAATCTTTGAGATAAAAGAATCAGAAAAATGAAATAAAAACAAATGTAAATACATTTCCTCAGTATTATTGCAGTTAAAAATCTTCATTATCACCAAAATGTCCTTTTATTACTGGTTGGTTCGGGACACGAATGAATCTCAAAGGACATTTTCTTAGTCAGCAAAGTTTTAAATGATACTATCAAGTTTCAGACTAATGGCGGAGTGCACCAAACTTCAGTTAACGTTGATGACTGCAGTTTGGACGGAGCTAAAATTAGTGGGGGGTGCTGCTCCAGAAAAATTTTAGCCTTTGTTTTAAAATTGTGTGAAAGGAAACATGTATAAAAAGAAATTTATCAAGTTTCTGAATAAATTTTCTTTTTATATGTTTGTTACCTTTTACATAATTTTAAAACAAAGGATAAAATTTTTCTGGAGCAGCACCCCCCACTAATTTTAGCTCCGTCCAAACTGCAGTCATCAAAGTTAACTGAAGTTTGGTGCACTCCGCCATTAATGTCTCAATATTTACCTTTTATTTCAAATGTATTCAAATCCAAAGTCAGTGTAAATAAATAGAAGTCATCTGATGAAAGTCAGAATAAAACTTTGTCAGTTTTCTTTTTTTTTGTTTAAATGATTCTCAAATGGCTACGGATTCCTTGTTGCCGAAATGAAGATCAAGGTTATTTTTCTTATTGTAAAACTAATTCCTATCGCAAGAACCGAATTGAAGACTGTTTTGCCGAATGGATGTCAGCTGAAATTGATGAAGATCTAGTGGAGAATTAGCTTTCCAATAGCTCACCTGACACATCATTATTCATGCTGACAAACAATCGCTTGTGGAGGTTCAGGCTGTCATAGTTCATTTTGCGATTAAATAGATATGTCAACATGAATCAAAGCCGCCCACCCATTACAACTACCAATTCAATCAACATAGGCCAAATCGTCATGCTACAGGTTTAAAAAAAATCTAATATACTGAATATGTTAGTAGGTACGTACAGTATTTAATTAAAAAAATCTTTAGTTACTGAATATGTAGTAGGTACGTACAGTATTTAATTAAAAAAATCTTTAGTTACTGAATATGTAGTAGGTACGTACAGTATTTAATTAAAAAAATCTTTAGTTACTGAATATGTTAGTAGGTACGTACAGTATTTAATTAAAAAAATCTTTAGTTACTGAATATGTAGTAGGTACGTACAGTATTTAATTAAAAAAATCTTTACGATTTTGGCTTATTGATGAAATTTAATGATATCTTACCATTAAGTCATTATTTTGAAAGTAGTTGAAGCTCACATTAAAAATTCTTTATGGTATTTTACCAGGACCCCAATATATTAAATAAAAATCAATTTACTTAAAATAAGTGTATTTAGAATGGTTTCTAACGGTTAAACAGTAATAAGCTTTTTTAGCAAATTTTCAAAAATTGATATTGCAAATATTTTAATTATTAATTATTTTAAAAAATTAAATTGAATAATATAAATAAATAAATCATCAGTGTTCAAATCTAGGTAACACTTTTTTTCTGTTTACTTAATATTTTCATATAATTTATGGAATAATCTCTTGTTTAAAATAATAATCTTCAAACTGTCGTTACAAAAATTAGAAACATAACTAGAAATTTTAGATGGAAGACAACCATAATGTTACAAATATTTCATAAATCAAAACTAAATTTACAACTATTAAGTATTAATTTTTCAATATTGAATGTTTGTTATTTAAATGATATTCGTGCGTTTTTGGACGTCAAATGAAGTCATATCAAGATTTGTTGTATGTTGTCACACTGTTGGCAGTAAAAGGTTTTGAAAAAATTAAACTTGTGGCCGTATTAAATTAAATATATTATTAAATAATACCTATCAAAATATATATCATCTTGGTATTTATCTCGAAGTGTAACAAGTCCAGTAGAAGTTACTTCTTGAAAACGAACCAACGACATCTTTTTAAGTGGGAATTAAACGGGATTTGAGCATTAAGCAAATATGTCGAAATTATCAAAATGTGCCAATTGTAATTAATCAGAATTATAATTTAGTTGAACAATTTCAAACTGGGCATTAAGAAATTTGAATAGTTAATTTAAAAGTAAAATTATAATGTGAAAACACCATATCTTAACACATGACATCTTAAGTTAAATTTTGTAATTTTTGATGTTTTGAAGATTATCAAGAAGTCTATTTTGTAATTGTTGACTAACTTTTAACTAAAGAATTCAATTTTAATGAATTATGTTCATATTCTAATCCCATCTGATTTAGGTGAACATATGAAGGCAAAATCGTTACATTCAAATTAGAGAGAAATCAAAAATAATAAATTTTACAAAAGGAATATTTCAAAATTAAAATTTACATAGCCTTTCAAAACAAGAAATAAACACGACCTTTATAACCTTTATAAGTTGATTACACGATCTTTATAACATCCAGTAACAACTGTTACACAAGGACAGCTATGAAGATTACGGAACACTCTCTCTCTCCCATCAGTGCTGTTGATTAATTGGTTTACATTGACTGATTAGCTGTAAATAACCACGAAATAACTGTCACTGAGTAATGATTTGGTTTTGAACAAGTGCCATGTTGTTCCTACTTTTTTAATGTTTCATCTTCTATTTAATACAAAGCTTTACCGATTCACTGCTTGATTAAGAATTAGAATTTCGATTCATTCAAGATTTTTTTTAAATATTCTTTCACCTTCGAAATTGTAACTGCAAATGAAACATTCAAAAAAACTACAATCCAATGAAAAGAAAAAGAGAAGTTGAAGTAAAACTAAAAGAAAAATTACGCATTTCAAAAGGAATTAAAGCCCGTTTAAAACTAAATTATTAATAGATGATAAATATTATAATAAGTTTTGAATTATAACATTTTAAGTAACATTTAATTAGTCATCCCTGAAATTTTTGTGTAAAGTTGTCTTTCTTAGTTTAAATTTTTTAGGTTTTGTTGATAACAAATTTGTCCCTGGCAACTTGTAATTTAGCTACATTATATGAATTGCTATTTGGAGTTTTATATTGTAGCTGTTCCAGATTGTCCCATACATTTTCTTTTTGATTCTAATCTGTTAAAATTAAGGTACACGAAACAACAATATCTCATGCTTCTAGTGCAAGTCTCTATAAATTGTCCTTCTGAAGTAAGTAAATTCTATGTTGTACTGCTTTACCAAAAGGAAAAATCTAGAAGTCAACAATCTTTTTTTAAATTGCCTAATTAAAATTGATCGAAACCTTGGTTTCTGAGTGTCAACAAAACACCACAAATTCGCGTTTATTATCTCGAGGAATCTTCTACCTTTGCTTACAATCAGCCACCGTCTCTATCTGTAATTCCTTATCTGCATTCAACTTATCTAAAATCTTATCTCAGTCCTAAGTGAAGGGTTTTTTTACCAGAGGAGTTCCCTTTCCATTTTGCTTTGTTGAAATATAATTAGAAACGCGACTCATGTGACACTTTTTCAGTCATCTACAGCCCCTTGTCCTTCTTAAATAGGCTGCTGTATTTGTAGCTGTCAGAAGATTTACTTGGAGATATTTTGCTGTAAACATTCATGGGCTGTATTTCCTTTGCAATGTTCTTTAAGAAACAGGCTAATGTTGTCCATAATCTATACCTTATGATTTGTTTGTCTAACCATTATGATTTTTCGTAGAACCATATCTATACAATTACTTTCAAAGACGATTAAGATCAAATAAAACAATTTTAGACTTTACAAACGCTAATAAGTTCGGCTTCGTTGTATATCCTTTAACTTTACCAAAGTCATTTCCTAAATACACAATTTTTAAAATAAATTAAGAATGAAATGAGATTGGTTGCTTCAAATCATCACTTGATTCTCAGACAAATGATATCAATTTTCTTCCTTTGGCAAAATTTACTTAACCAAAAGATAAAGATAATATAAGGTTTAGAAACACAACCATCAGAAACACCAATAAAAATAAAAAGCATTCACAAACATATAATTATGAGGGTTTTTTTCTTCCAAACTTTCCTATTCTTACATTTTCCTATCGCTAATTTAAAATCGCTCTTATGCTTTTAAATTTGCCTTAGAAAGAAAGCAAATTACAATAAATAGAAAACTTTTACGACATTAGGGTTAATTATATTCTAATGAATCTTTACTAATCCCTGTCTTAAGTTAAATCCAAGACTAATATTAAAGGAATGAGAAAAGTTATTTCGATTGTTTGAAGATTGGATTATACAAAAACTAACAAGATCTAATATTTGAATTCACTAAAGCATCAATTCTGCTCTAATAAAACGCTGCGAAGGAAGTTTTATGATATTTGCTCCACGTCAACAACGACGTGACTCAATTACATTCCAACCAATTTCAACAACACTTTCAGACTTATTCATTCTGACTTCACAACAATTTAATTTTGGGCTCTATTTTATTCTACAATTTCAATTAAATATAAATTTTCGTTCTTGTTCAAAGTAAATTTCGTTTTGTATTTTTTTTTTTTTTTGCATTATTTATAATCTTGATACTGAAATACAAAAAAACCAAAACATTCATTCAGAAATCGGTTTGTTCCGAATGAATAAGTTCCATAAGACAACAAATCCCTTCACTAAACATTGCTTCCAGTTTTGATAATTATTCCTCTAAATATGAAAAACTAAATAGTCTTTTGTCCTCTGATGTTTCTTATAAAATATGCGCCGTTATATAAAAGAAAAAGTTTTAATTAAAAAAAATTATTATTTTCATACCACAAATGATTTATATGATTTATAAAAAAAAATACTTAAAAATAGTTAATATAAAACAAAAAACTTTCTTTTTATAATCCTCCACAGAAATTTACTTAACCCCTCATTAGAAAACAATAGGACTGATCGATGAACAGTAGAGTCGATGAATGTATGGCAACAAAGCTAAATCTTCATTAACAACAGCATTCAGTAGATTAGCAGTACTTAACACAATACACACCAGTGATTGAAAGGGAGTCATTATCGCCATAAAAATTTTACTGTAAGTTCGGTTATGTTTAGCAGATCAATGAGATCTCTGTCAAAATTGATTAAAAACAAAATATTCTTATTTTGAGCTGATTTCCTTTTTATAGTAAGGTTGATCTTTTCTCTATAAATAGTCCATTTGATTCCTTGGGTTTTTATGGATGACGCTTAGCGTATCGTAAAAAGTGGAAAGATTAATGAATACGTGGGTAAAAATCAAACCACTCCTCTCTTCCCCCACCTGCTCCTTTCTTGTCTTACCTTCTAGTGGATAAATTGTCTCATTGATTATGAATGTCACAATGAAGCTTTCATTTGTGTGTTATCTTCTATACTCTATATAGAAAGAGATAAACCACAAAACTCCGAAAGGAGATAATAAATAATAACGACTCCTTCATTGCAAAAGAATTCAAAATTTTTTATAAGTTTCAGTAACAAAAAAGTTTATGTATGTGAATAAAGAAAAATTCAGCCGAATAAAATCATGAAAAAAAAGTCATAATATTACAAGAAGACTATTTCTCCAATGAAATTGAAATTCCTTCAAGAAAAAAATCCCAGAAATAAATTGAAATGAATTAATTAAGAAAACTAAAGCAGTGGTTCTCAACTTATTTGACTTGTCTCCCTTTACAAATTTCTGACATTGTACCAATCTCTCTATTACAAAGGAAAACTCTATTACAATCAGCCAAAAACGATATCTTGTACTTAACTGGACAAGTTTCCAATATATCCTGCTAAGATTCAACAAATAATACAACTTAGTTATGCCGCTAATAAAAATTTATTGAGAATATTTAAGGTCGACGAAATCTTCTTGGTAATAATTTAAAGCGAATAGAAATCATCAAGAGTTGAGATGGTTCTACAGAGGACACAAGGCTTTTTAAATGGAAGTATTTAAAATGTACTACTAATAACTGAGTCTGAAAATCTAATTTGGCGGTTTTTCCTTTTTATTGGTTTTAAAAAAAATTAAAGAGACATTTAAGAATCAATCCAGCTAAAAAAGAAGGCTTCATTTCCTAAGAGTAATTCAATAGTGGGAAATATCTTGATTTATAGATCAATAAATGATCAGAGACATTAAAAATAGTAATGGCAAAACTGTAATATTAATTTTACTATTCTGGTAATAAAAAGGAATGAAAACCACATTTTCGTGTCTCAATGATTTAAAAGTTCAATCAATTTCTTTTTAAATCTGATTCTTTTATTTTTGTTATTTTTTTACGAAGCTTAATTGTAATTTTCTAAAAAGAGATTCAGGGAAATGGAGTCAAAATAAGAAATAGAATCACACAAAAAAAAATAGTTGATAAATTCTCACATGTCAATAACCACCTTGTTTAAATGATAAGCTTTTTTTTTTTTGTTACTTAATGTAAATATTAAATATATTATTAAAGTACAAATCGATTTATGATGGAGCTTAAGAATAGTTTAAATCAATTGTTGTGTTAAAATTTAATTTTTCTTCAACTGGAATGGTTTTAAAAATGAACCATTTCTTTGATATCAACCAATCATCTTTTGCTGATTGTAAATTGTTTGTCGACTATAAAGACGTTGTTGTGTCCGAAATCGCTGGGTTTTTTTTTTTAATTCTCTACAGACATTTACTATACAGACGAGTTTCTTAATATTATTACGACAATGTGAGCGTGAAAAAGGAAATGGACACAAACTATTGTGAGAAATTGAGATGATCGCTCAGAATCGAATTCCAAGCAAATGAATTAAACATTACTTCAATTATTTTTTTCTAAGTAATTTAGTAGAGTGACCATTAAGCGAAAAACTATTTCTTATTTAATTAAAGCTTTATCGTTGCCATTAATGCATCAATTCCATTAGAGGAACCGCTTCGAAAGAGATCTACAGTAACCCTTTGAAACTCATTCGGAATTTGAATGATGCATCGAAATATCAATTCTCTTAACGACACTTCACCAAACGAAAGCGTTTAAACCGAAAGGAGGGTTTTTTTTTTCATTTTATTGATAAAGCTAATATAAATTCACTCTATCCGATCAAATGGTTGTCCTTTGAAAATATAACTTTAAGATAGCATTAAATTAAATACCATCAACTAAAGAAAGGAGACTTTACTTTTAAATTTCTCTCTCTTTTTTAATCTCTCTAAATCCTTGGAATTATCCCCTTCCGAGGCAGTAATGGATTTTCCTTGAATTCTATCCTTCTTTTGGACTGTTTCATTTCAACAGAATTAAGCTACTAAGAGATTACGAACCCAACCACAAAGAAATAATACAGGTTTCGTTTTTTAAACTAACTAACTAACTAATAGCTTGATTGCTAAGGAAAGCTTTTATTTGTAACCAATTTATTAATACTTTAAAATCAATAGAATACATTTCTATTACGCTTAGTTCTTGCTATAGAGCGTTTCCTTTACAGCTTCCGAATCTAAACTATTAAGTTAACTCAATTTTAATAATGTGGTCAGTGATGATAATAAATTATTCAATCACAAACAAGAATACTAATGGTTCTGTAACATTCACATAAATAAATTTATAGGAAGTTATTGGATGTTGAGTTTGTACTTTGCTTCATTTTCTTTTCTTTTTAAATAGGTTCTAGGATAGTAGAAATGAACTTTAATGGAAAAATGAAAAGCTGTTTTTATAAAATGAAAAATTACAACTAATAATTACAATTAACTCTGAAATAAGACAGAACAATGTGAGGCTATTGTAATAATATTTCTCCCCTTTTTTTATACAGTTAACATTTTTACTTTCTAATAATTTTAATAAATACAATAAAGAAAGAAGGAAGTTTTCTTGTGGAGTTCTACAGTCATTTCTTGTGCCAAACTCACAAATCCAACGACGGAACAGTTGGGTCTTACTTTGATTTTTTTTTCCCTTCAAGTTCCACAGTGAAAAAAACCCACCCACATACAGAGAACTCAGAGAAGATTCCACTTTTATTCTTTATGGATAATGCGGAATTGAGCAAAGTTCCAACAACCCAGGTTCTGTTTTTACTGCTTTCATGAGGAGGGGAAAAGAAAGAACAGCTGAGTCCAAAACAGCCAATGGTGAATCATATTTAAAAACATTAAAATTGACTGAAATATTTATCACTCTAGGTTCTCAAGAAAGTAATTTGTTATCTAGTGAATATTGAGTAAGTCAAATTTAAAAGGATTTCTTTATATTTTGAATGGATTAAAACAATGTTTTGTACTTTGCTGACTTAGAGGTACTGAAATAAACGCTAACATGATATTAGAATATCTTCGAAGTAATTTTTAGATTTACTCGGAATTTCACTGTGACGAGATAAGCAATGCTAATATTTCTAAAGCACAATTTGTAGCACAATTTATTACGTACAGTTTCATTTACTGAACACTATCAATTAAATACCGAGTCTAAATTATTAAAATCTTTGAACACTTTAAAAGATGGAATTCATTGTTAACTAAATACACACTTGATTACCTCTTTCATGAAAAAATATGAAATGCATTTCATGAAATAATGCAATGTAATGTCAATAATGAGTATTTATCAGAAAACTCAGTTTACACAAATGCATTCTCCTGTAATTTTTTATATAGTTTTCCAATTGTGTGTGTGTCCGTCTGTGTGCAACGCGGAAGAGTTGACCTGCAAATCTCACACGTACTACAGCGTAGCTTTATCTGTGTGTAATGCAACAATACCTGCATTCTCAATCATGGGAGGTTTTTTCAGCGTATCGGCATTATCACACGGCCAGCTCTATGTTGCATTGTCATGTTCACGAAACAGAGACAACATCAAAGTACTCATAAAAAAACCGACGGTCAAGGTCATTTGCTAAATGATGCTCGAATTTTCACTCGCAATGTGATTTATAATCAAGCCTTCCCATAAATAATTTCATTTATGTTCCTAGCAATGCATTCATTTTATTTTTCAACCGTCATATATATGATGGGCAAAAACTCTATCTAAAATAAAAGCCGTCACATTGGTATCCCGTCGTTGTTGGGCATGTAAGCTGTAAAATTACATTAAGTAAATTATTATGAACAAATAAAACTTTGTAAGTTATCAGAAGAAGTTACGGCCATAAGTTATAGATGAAGACTTTTATTAGAAATCTTTTCTTCTATCAGAATAAGCTCTTAGTTTTCATTATTATTATTACTACTTAGTATCAATACTTAATACAAATATCATGCAATAATCTTATCCATATTTTTATGGCATTAAATAAAGACAACATATACAAATAAAAAAATTTATATTCGTTAGAAATACATTATAGACAGGACAATTTCAGCCACGTGCATTATCAGCATCATGGTTATCATAATTAACTTTTATTGATAACAATAATAAAAAATAAATTAGTTTCAATAATGAAATATATAAAAATAAAACTCCGAATTATACCAAATAATGATTACTTTTGACTTCCTGTTAAATTAACTGAATTCAGTTAAAATCCCAAAACACCAAAAGACAGTTAAAATAATTCCAAAGTAGGTTTATTTCAAACTGATCAACTTCACTAAGAGTCAGTTAATAAATTGAAACTATTCAACTGCGCTTAAATTGTTCATTTCTTTGTAAGATCATTTTGTTGTACCATTTATATTCAACATTGTTAAAAAACTTACTGAGGGATAAAAATGGAATCTTGTACTTCAAACCAATTCTCATTTTTTTTTTATCCCAATGTTTTTAGGTCTCTTTCCATTTCTGTCTGAGCTCATAGACATGGAGATGGGGCTGCACCTTCTATTGTTTATCTCATCCATAACTTAGATGGTCACATCCAAGTATCTATGGACCTCAGTATCCGGCACATTTCCAAAACTTTTGTCTAAATCGACCAACTTCGGACTTGTGTTGCTGACAACGAAGTATTTCAAGTAAAATATGATTTCCTTTCTTTTTTCTTCTTAAGTTTCAAAAAAACAACATAAAAACAAAACTAAGTATGTGACGACGTGTTTCGGTTTCATCAGAGACTTTAAATATCATCAAATGATGTTGACTTAAATCACCAGAAATGTTAGGTCAAGATTTCTGAAGTAGCTTTCGTAAATGGACAGATTCCAAAAAACGGAAAATTCACAAAAATATAAGCAAAAATTAATGCCTATTTAACTTCTAAAAGATATATAAAATCATACAAAGACATAATGCAAAACAGTCCTTATCATCGAATGTCATTTTTTTAATTAAACTAAAAAGAAACACTAAAAAATCCGCACTATTACTTTGTTCTCTAAACATTGTTCATTTTTTTTTGTTTTTAACAAAACAAAGGGATGCTGAAGAAAAAAAAAATAGAATAAACATTATAAAAAAAATACATAGCAAAACAGATACCAATAAATTTTGATTATAAAGTCACAGGAAATCTAATCCTAAATTTCTCAAATAACTAGGAAATAGACTCTGCCCAAAAACGATACCTAAAAAAAAAAAAATCTTAATTTATTTCAAGTTTTTGCTGCTTGAATATGTAGTAAAAAAATTAATATGTAATAAAAAAGGCCTAAAGATTAAAGGAGTTACACGTGCTCCAATGTAGAAATTTAAAAACATTTAAAGATCAATTACTTTCAATTTAGCTAACATTTTAAGATTGGATCAAATACAATTCAACATCTAAATGCTTTTGTTCCACTCATTATCAACAACTATTCCTCAAAAACTATTATATTATATTATATCTATATACTTATGGGGAAGGCCACGGGAAACCACCCCAGTATCTTTCCCTTGAAATTCTAGGGAGTCTGCTAGGGGTTCGCCATCTTGGGAACACTAGCGCTCCCTAGAACACGGAGGCTTCGGATACGAAGCGCGCACTTCGGTGCGTACCGGCCATACATATACTTATAGATATCTGTTAAAAGACATTTATCAATTGTGATCTAATGTGTTTAGCATAAATGAGTCAGATATCAATGTTGTTCCA
Source organism: Thereuonema tuberculata (assembly GCA_023159025.1). NCBI lineage: Eukaryota > Metazoa > Arthropoda > Chilopoda > Scutigeromorpha > Scutigeridae > Thereuonema > Thereuonema tuberculata. The sequence goes on from JAFIDM010014012.1 coordinate 3,175,505, forward strand.
TCCAATTTGTCTTCTTGAAATTTGACATGCATATTTAAAGACAAGAGACGATCTTTTATATTTCAAAACGTTTTCCCGCTGATCTCTATGACGAAATTTGTGCGTGAAGTTGTCATAACTAACTCTGACGATCAACAATAACAATAATGTTTAGCAAAAACCTATATTGTAAGTCACATGTTAAGGGAAGGTCCTGTAACATTGTCTTTTCTTCATACCAAGGCTTAGACTCTTTCTACATGCTTTGAGAAACTGTTATTATAAAGAAACTGTTATTATTATTATTACTATTGCGAAGTAATATTCTATGAGAAATGAAAAAAGAAAAAAAAAAGGAAAATCCAAAACAAAACATCCAGACTTGTGCGGAAATCGAAACCGAATTGAGATAATAGCGTCTGCTAAAAGGTTTAGAGCAAATTGAAGCAAAGTACATGAAAACTCTCATCATATCTACAATATTTTTTATGTTAGTTTACAAGCAATGCCTCAGAGAGACGAAGGAATAAAACACTTTAAAAAACTGCTTTTAAAACTCAAGTTCGTTTTTCTGCTTTTTTTTTATCAGCTTGTTCTACATTATATGGAAATTAGCCATTTAAAAAAATGATTTGAAGATTAATGTTGTTGAAAACGAACTAATCTACCACTGAATTGGAAGATAAAAAGAAGGTAATCATCGCTAGGCGGAACCAAGTGGAAAAAAAAGAACTCCTTTCCCTAATGATGATTCTGCATCAGATCATTTGGGAACCGGGATACTAATTTAATAGACACCAATTTAATTAAGGGAAGTCATTGAAATCAGGAAAGGCGGTGAAATATTTCGGTCATCTGCAAAGGATGCGCAGCAATGGATGCTCAGAAACAAACAACGGCACATCTGCAAACCCCATAAACGCTTCCGAAAATCTACACTGAAATTAAGTGTTATTAACTCGAATTAAAAAAAGAACTCATCAATACTTTGTTAAAGAACAAAAGAGAAAAAAACTGCTGTATTTTATTTATAAATAAGAAAAAAATTTAACATAATAAAATTCTTAAACAAATAGCAAAACATTGAAGTACAAATTTTCTATGAATTATTCTATTATATTTTCATTTTATTTTATTATTTAAACAAAGGAATTATTAATACAACAAATCACTATTTTAAACTAAATTCTTTTAAATTAATATAAAGATAAAAAGGCAAAAAAGCAAATAATATAAAAAAAGGATTATATTAAATAGGCTTTCTCTTTATTTTCTTCTATTTTTTTTTTTTTTAAGTTTCAAATTAAATTTTGTTTCTCAATTTCTAAACTTTGATTATATTTTTTTCTCTTTTCTTTGGAAAGCGGTGATGAAATGAGGAAAACCTTGAGATAACTTCTTTTTCTTGTTCTTATAATTTCTCTTTTTATAGACTTGAATCACAAGAAATGAAATTGTCCATTTACTCTTTACTTATGATATAAAAAACAAAATTTCTATTTTCTGAAGCAAATTAATTCACCCCAATATGTACTTAACTAAACAACAATAGATGATGCTCTCAGCTGATGATCGCCAAAGAGCGTGAAACAGCTGTTCAAGGATATCACTTAGCAAACACTTGGACTCACCCATTGCAGTTTACGTACTTAAGTTAAACCCGGTTCATTTTAAAGATTTCAAAAACACGGAGACAGTTTAGCTACAAGGATTCAGGTCTATTGTTAGACTTTAGTTCTAATGCATTTCTGTATTTGGCGCTGATTTCACGACAATTTACCACAATAAAGGAATTTAAAATATAAAGTTCGGCATTTTTGTGAGTTATTAAATATACATAGAAAGTTTCAAGAAAGTACATTTAATGCTTCAAAAGTTATTACGAGACCGGAAACACCCACATACACCCACCCAAGAGATGTTGGAGGACTTTTTAAGGAAATAGTTTAAAAACTTTTCTATTTTTTTTTTGTATTTTTTTTCATATTTGAACAAATATATTTCGTCAAATAAAGGATAGCAACAGCAACTGAGGTTCATTTTCATTTGGGTGACAACAACCTGGTCTATTTATTATAAAGATAGAAGAATAAGCGTTTCTTCTTTGTTCTTAATTTTGTTAATTTGCCTTAAAACATTATTATAAAAGAAATAAAGGCATTAATAAACACACATGGCTAAGAAAGTTTTAATCAAGTTCTTTCTCTAATTTAGTAAAATATGACTCGTGTTAAATGTGACTTGAATTATCAGAAAATAAGTAAATAACTATGGATTTGGTTTCCAAAATGGAAAATATCGTATCCATTTTTAGCAATAAGAAGTAGAAGTAATCTTAATATAAATTATGCGTCCATCTAAATGTAAATGGAAACGTAACGATAATCAACATTTCTAATTCAAGAACATTTGTCCTTCGTTGTCTCTGGCAAATCCTCACAGACGTCAGACGAATAATTTTAAAAACTAATCTGATCGTCTGCTGTTTCACAAGAATTTTTGCAATTCAGATTCAATTCGTGAGTTTTCGAGCACAGTCATTCAAAGTTAACCCATGATTGTGTTTGATTTGTTGTGAAGTTACCCAGAAGTCCTTGTCGTACATTTCTAACCTATGTCGATTCTCACGAACTCTTTCTTTCGTCAGTATTTTTAACAAATCAGTGTCAAAGTTAGCCTCGAGATTTTCAAAGCAGTCGCATTTTTTGATAAAGATGGATTTTTTTTTATCACAATAAATTTTTTTATTATTTTAAAATGATGTAATTATTTTCATTTAATAACGTAAAGATAATATTAATTTAAAAAAATATTATCTTTGTGCAAATATAAAGATGTTTGATGGTATCTTAATTTATTTCATCCATTCCATAAAATTATATATGTTACAATAAAAATAAAAAAAAGAATTTTTTATCATGAAATTTTTAATCCAAAAGATTAATTCATTTACCTGTGATTTGTCAAAAGCAACTGAATCTTACCAGACGTGTAAAGCAATCTCTTACTGATTTTAATTAAAATACTTTTGTATCTGTTAAAAACCTCTGAACAAACTGTCCTCAAATACTTATTAACTAACTACATACTTATTAATCGGAAGCTCAGTTTACCTTTCACACTTTCACTGTAAATTAAAATAAAAAAAAAAAAAGTGGTAACCATTTCATGAATTTAGTATTCCTCATAGCATTCATCATCGTTGATAGAAATGTAAGTGTCTGCTTTAAACCTATTATAGATGAAATTCAATAATTACTAATCATATCATTATGTTTCCATTCCTTATTGGCTACTGGGCCACTCCTTTATCAATATAATATGTTAAAATACTGAGGCTAAATTCATTGGCTGTTTTAATAAATTGATATCTCACAAGTCAGTAAAGATAAGCTTTGTTATATTTTACATAGTTTTTACATAGTGTTATATTTGAAATAGTTTTATGTTATCTTATATTTTATATAGTTATGTGTTAACTATATTTTGATATTTGTTAACTATATTTTCATTTATTAATTTGTCAACTTTTTTTTTCTTTCAATAATGTTATTTATTTTTTTTTTTTTATTCTTCTTAAAAATCGATTTAAGAAAAGTCTTGTTTTAGGCTTCTGAAAGACGCCTTATATTCCCTGTTTGTCTGTCTGTGGACACATCCCACAATACTTCGCAAGTAAAGGTGACTCAGAAGCCGTTGCGAACCACTGTGATTGGTTTACTAATCCCTATCCCTACCTTGTTACATTTAAGAAGAGAATCGTTTTATTTTATTTTCTGTACAAATGAGTTTCCATTTAAACTGTACACAATGAGGTTACTTAATTTTACTGAAATATTACTATTTATGAAAAATAAAGCTTAATGTGCATAAATAAATTCAAAAATTAACTCAAAAATGCACAAACATAAAAATAAAAATAGGTTTTCTCACTCTGAGCCATCATCTCGGGAATCTGGGACAGCTGTTTCAGTCTTTTTATTTATACAAAAATTTATATATTTGTTTATATATTGATATTTGTTAATCATTGGATAAAATTAACTTAATCAACTAAATAAGATAAGACTCGCTTTAAGAAAAAAGTAAAATTTCAGATTTTGTTATTAGTTTATTGTTGTCGCCCTCGTTTTTGACGATTCGATCCTTTTCATTTATAACCAGAACCCACGAATTCGACGAGAGGTCTACTCTTTCGAGGTCTGATATTTGGCCATGTTTCCACGCGCTGCTTTTTCTCGATTCGGCGCCATCCTTTCATTCAATCTGTGTATAGTATGTATATAATTATGTACTTATTTTTGTATAGATAGTGTAATGGACTATCAACACACATTCCCACACATTCGCAAGTGATATAAGTGAGTCATTTACGTTTTTCAGCGACCAAACTGCATTTGCGAGCTAAAAAAAAAAAAAAAAAAAAAAAATGGATTCTGCATTTCGACGTTTTCCGGTTTTCGACAGTGATCTGGTCCTTAACCTGTCGAATAAACGGGAGTGACCTTATAAAATCTTATAGAATTTTTACCGCTCCATAGAATTGAGCTGTTTTCAAATAGCCGGACATTTTTATTTTTATCTTTGATAACAGATATTATCTTCAGTTAATGAATTATAATAATTTTGTTATTAGTAGATAAAGAAAATCCTTTTCTATAATAAGAATTCGCAGCTATTTCTCCAAAACTTTTTATAAACTTAGCATTTTTTTAAAAAACAAAGAAGTTAATGAAATGGTGCTATTCTGATCTTCTCCAAACGAAATCCTGCTGCCAAAAGCGTTCTTATGCATTCGATCGAGTCGCTGAAACATTCCTGTAATTCTCTGAGTCCTGATCGCCAAGTGGACTACGAAAGTTAATGAAAATAAAATCAACATGACAATATTTGAAAAAACAAATCATGAAAAGAAAGAGATAAAATATGTAAATGTTCAACGGAGCCCATCTGGACAAATGTTTCTGTTTTATTAGCTTTCGTCAGCCAACTAAAGGGGGGAGTCTTTATCTCTTTGTTGTTAAATCTCACCTTTCAAAGTTAAACTCTTGGATATAAAATTAAACCAATAGAAAAACTATTTCTTTATCTTTAGCTTCATTCCGTCATTTTCTATTTATCCGTTCATTATTCTTCTATTCTTCCCATCTGATAAGAATATTTCAGAAAGAATAAAAACAAACAATCCCGTTCCTTCTGGGCAATTTAAAAATCGGTTTCTTATATTAAAAATAATATGATTTTCTGCAGAAACTTGTGTAGGAAAAAAAACAAACAAAACAAACCAACCCTTAGCTGTGATTGAATTAAACGATACAAGAAATTCGTTTGTTATTTTTTCCGCCTCAGGACCATCTTTTTCTTCTTCTTCTGACGCCAATGTTTCCCAGTTGCTTGTTTGCTTCCGATGAAAACCTTAATTGAATCGAGTCCAACTCAATCGACAAGGATGAATGATCTGTATTTTGCCTGAAGCCCTCCAACCTCTAACCGATATTGGAACGGCACAGTTGGTCCTCTTTGCTGCTGCTACCAACAATTCCCAAAACACGCCAACAAAATTAATTAGTCTGTGGCTGTAAATAACCAGTTAGAGAACCGTCGTAATTGCAACAGTAATTAACATCAGTTAGAAAATGAACACTTGGAAATCAGGTGAGTTCGAAATATACGGTTATATGAGAACGATGACACTTTGAACTATCTTAACAGTTTTAACAAAACTGATTATATTCTAATGGTTTATCATTAGATGTAAATTTTTAAAAAAGTTTAAAATTTATTTCCAAACCCTTCAAGGCTAATAAAAATGTGCATTCATTTGAGAGAACCTAGTTTTGAATGTGATTCAATTCTCATATGAAAAGAGTCAAGGGGAAATGACAGAGAAATTTATTTTAAATAAACAAGAATTTTTCTACAGTCAACAATATTAGGAAGAAACTGAAAGTGGCCTTAGAATCAAAGGAATTTAAGCGAACTTAGGCTTTGGTATTTTTTAATTAAAAAGTGAACATTAGAAAATGTAGTATTATGAGGAACTTTATTCTAATACGCAAATCAAAAGTTAAAATTCAAAATCTTGGGTTATAAAGTGAATAACGTGTGTGTTCACAATGTCTCGGACAAGAAAGACACGGAATTAACTTCTCCAAAGGAACTGTTCTTAACTCCATGTAACACTCGAACATTTTCTGACGAAGGAACCGAACTGAAATACTGAGTTCACTTCACTCGAAGTGGGAAAAAGATGAATGTATCCAATTATCATGGCCCACTTCTTCTTCAGACACAAGTTAAAGGTCAAAACTAGAAATCCCAAGAATTTGTCACAGAAATATCGGACAATCAATGAAAAAAACTGCATAAGAATAAGAATAATAGAATAAGAGATATAAGATAATGAGGCTCGCCTTCCTCCCGATATTGAACGAGAAAAAAAAATCATGTTTTATTTTACAAGAGCAAAAAAAAAAAAAAAAATTCAAATAAAGCCTAATAGAGCCAAGAAAAAGTAAGAAACGTGAAAGTGCTAACCAATGGCGATGTTAACTAATTTGTCCATAAACGGATGATCGCTGATAGATAGCAGTCATTAAAAATGATTCTCTTGAGATCAGAATGATTTAATAGGAGGTAAAATAAAGGTGGTTGTAAAACATGACAATATATGTAAATGATCGACTTTTGTATCAGTAGATTTGTATTTATCGTTAAAACCCTAGAATTTTCGAATATTTGTCAGTGCCGCAGACAGCGGAAGAATAAAAAGCAGACATATACAGGAAAGAAAGGAAACATCCAAGCCAATGCCGGGATTCGGACTCAGGTTCCGACACATCGGCCTCGTGGGAGGCCTCCGTCTAATCCACTAGGCCATGCCGGAATACATAAGTTATATATAATAATAATAGTAATCAATTGTCGCACCCAGGATTAAGGTTGGAGGGGGGGGGCTAAGAATGTTGTAAAGAGACCATTCAGATGTAGGTCTATTTAAAAATAAATGATTTCAAAGATCACTTTCCAAAATAATAAGATACAGACACGTCAGTGATTTAATAAAAGTTTTCTTTTTATTCTTCTTTTTTCTTTTCTTTTTCTGTATTTATTTATGGGTTTGTGGGAAGTTCAATCCCTTCAGCCCTCCAAGGGTGCGCCACTGATAGTAATCGTCTTACATTCTAATTTTTCCTATAAAAATTGATATTTAGTCAATAACTAAAAAATTTGAGAAACAATGACACGGTTCTGCAGTAAATTTGTTTTAATTATGTAATTTCAATTTTCGAAATAATTGTTATAACCAAAAAACTTCATAATCTCACACACGAAAAGAAAATGTAATTATTGATTGATGTTTAATCTGTTTTTTGCTTTTTTTATAAATCGAATTTATTCAAATATAAGGTTCGTTATCTAGATAAGTAATATTTAAATGTACTTTCATTTCTCTATGAAATATGTAAAAACGCAATGAAAAATATGTAAGCTTAACTGATGAATTAAATGAGAATCAAAACATCTTTAAAAAATATGAGCTTCTACAACATGTTTAATAATTTCTAGTTAAAAATAATATGTGCAGAAACGGAATAAAAAAGTAAAACAGATCCTTAAACTTAAAACAAAAATAATAAAAATGCACCAAATATTCAAAAGTATCATGATTTATAAGATCCAAAAAGTTCTATTAATCTAAATTGACAGTTATAATAGACAATATAAATAACGTTATTTACCATTTACTTAACAGAAGTATAACAATATTTTTAGTATGCATAGTTTTATAATTTAATAGTTAAGCTTTCAAAGAAAACCCTAAGCAGGGATTGAAAAAATATTATCACCATAAAATTTTCTAAATATTTTCCCCTTACTTTTATCTGACATTACTGAAATTCTTGTGTCCTGTTGTCATTCGGTAACAATTCTGAGAATCTAATTAAAAGTTGTAGAAGGCGTTGCATTTTACAAAATGAATTTAATTACAGCGCCTTAGTAAAAGAAAACTTATTTGAATCTCCTTAATAACTTCGCAGTTGTTCTGTTTCCATTTGACCGCTCGCCCATTTAAATAAAATATCATTTTCAAAGGAATATAAAGGAAATGCTGTAATAATAATTCAGGATTTTTATTTTTTTTTTAAATTGATTTTATTTTTTCTAATTAAAATTAAGATATTGCTCTGTCAAATATTGTAGCTCCAATTCAATAATACTTCTTAGTAAAATCCAAACTCAAAACTAATCTTTAAAAATGTATCCCAGAGACAGGGATCAGAAAAAAAAAGAGAATAAATTTGTTTTTAATTTTAAGCTCGATGATGAAACAGAGAATTATTTCAATCACTCGCTGTTGTCATAGTGTCTTTAAAAATTGAGACAAAGGAGATAATAAGAAGGGGGAAATTGCATTCTTTTTCTTTTTGGTTTTGGTTGGAAATGAAGAGAAACAAAAGTCAGATAAAACGCATTCTCACCGGAAATGAAATCATGTCAGTCGTACAACAGATGAATATGAAGACAACTTAAAAGGAACATTGTAAATCACAGTCCTTAGGAAATGACAGACAAACAAAACAAACATGGGAACATTTCGCAAAAAAAAAAAAAAAAAAAAAATGAAAAGCTATTTTTTTTTATGTCGTGAAACGAAAAATTAATTTCTTCTTTTGAAGGATACTTCATTTACGTATATTTGCTTTACCAATGAAACATCTTCATTTGTTTTATTTAAAAATTTGTAATGACGTTCTTTTACTTCCATTTCTTAAGGACAATGATGTATATTCTTTCTTTTAAGTTATCTTTTTATTTATATGCTATTATTGTTTTATTTTAATTTTTATGTTACATTTTCAAAAAGCTTAAGTTATTATTTATTTTTCACTTAAAGAATTCTTAAATCCTGTTAATTATTTTTCTATGAGGAATTTATTTATGTACAAAAGTATGAATTTCGTGATTAAAGGGTGTTATGTTGTGTCGTAATTGAAGCTACAATATCCTAACAGCTACAATATCTTTTTCAGGTTAATTAAATCTCGACTTTAAAGAAAAGACAGAGATTTTATGCCTAATTACGTATTCGTTAGTTTAGTTATGTTGTTTAACTGTCTATTATGTAAAATAGATCATAAGTTATAGAAAGAAATAATGTTCAAAATATAAATGCTCCGTATATTTTAAATGATATTTTTGTCGTCAACTTGAAAATTAAGAAATAAATTTTAATGAAATATCTGTTACACCCACAATCGCATAATGCTAGGAATGATTTTTGACAGCATTACCACAATATTTTTGGCACTTTCTGCTTTTAGAAGAAAATAACTAGAATGGAATTGATATGATTTACAGAGAGTCCTTTATATTAGTTTCCTGATAAAAAAAAGGCTTCTAAAAAGGGTTCTGTCATAGATTACAGAAGTATTCATTGAAAACAAACGATGGAACCAACAAAGTTCTACCAAAACTTCCTTACAGACTTATATCTGTGGAAATCTCTTCTTAAAAAGTAGGGTAAGGTCTCCTAAATTGTACCATTTTTACTAAATTCCATATTTTTCCTTAATTGGTTAGGCAAGAACTTTTTTAGACTTTAAACAATACAAAGTAATGGACTTTAAACCTTTTTACTTATTTAAGCAAATATTTCAATATGTTTAATACATAGTTTTTAACAAAAAGAAAAAATATGTCAACTGGTACAATTTAGGAAACAGTTCCCTAAATTGTACCACCCTTCCCCTAAAATGTACCAGGCATACAATTTCTATAAAAGACGAGTTTGTACAAAGATGGCGTAAGTTTTATTAATATTGTTTTATTATTATTATTTTGCCAAGAACATTTAAGTAGTTCTTGATTAGAAACAGCTGGAATTTAGAGGGGATGATAATTTTTTTTTTCAAAAAAATATTTATTTACTTTTAATTTATTCATACTTTTAAGACTGGTAATGGCTCCTACATGATGTTTAAACGTTGAAGGACCAAAATGTGCATCCTTAATAATAATAATAATAATAAAAAGGCTATTTAAATTACACGAGAATTGAGCGTATTGTAAAGTTAGTTGGAATCATAATTAAGAAGGCCAATAAATTTTTTCAGTTATAATTTTCTCAATATATTATACTTTTAAATGTAGATTTATTTTCTATTTAACTGTAATATTCATACTTCATACTAAAAAAGCTACTTCAACCTTAATTCAAAACCAATTAAAAAATTCGAATAAAAATTTAAATTCGGTCAGCTATGTGCAATTGAAACAAGGTAATTAATGCTTTTGGACAGTGTCAAAGCAGAGCGGCTCCATAATATGCACAATTGTATAAACAAAATAATTAAAAGCAAGAGCATATAAATGCAAGACCGTTCCTTTATGTTTTACAGGCAAGCTGTAATCTAGGGACCAATAATACAATGCTTAGTGCATCATTTGGATATGTTAAAGAATTTATGAAACAATACGATTGTAAATATTAATAATAACGTCCTGTTTGCAATTGTTAGTATTGTTATGTATGAAGCATCAGTATTATTGCTGTGTTAATTGTTATCATTATTACTATCTCTGCTGCGGAAAACATTAATTTTGGGGATCAGGGAGGGGTCTTACAGTGTGACATACAGACAACACAAAAGCAAGAGCGTTCCCTATTTTAACTGTAACATGGATCGCTAAAAATTGAGTAACATAATATACATTTTAATTTTAAGCCTTAACATAATACACATAATACATTTTTAAGCCTTGGTGCAAATGGAAACATAAAATTTTAACTTTTTTTGGAAAATGTTATCTTAAATTGTACCGGTACAATTTAAGATAACTTGGTTGGTACAATTTAGGAGACGTCGCCATCTTGAACTCCACATGTATTCCTTCATTATTGAAGAATCTAATTTTTAATAC
>JAFIDM010014012.1:3208583-3228823 GCA_023159025.1 Thereuonema tuberculata
TGGTCTTTCAGTTCTGCATCCCTCATCATAAGAAAAGTCAGATAGAGGGCTCTCGAGTTCTTTCGCCCAAATATTTCTGTTTCGATACAATGAAAGTTGGCTTAATGACAGAGTTAATATCTGTCCGCATCCCACAGGTTGATAAACATTGCTTTATTGCATAACTTTGTAATTTCAAAGCTACTTTCTTTAAAGATATCAAAGGAAATATCGACTTTAGAACAAAAACTAATTCGTCTTTCGGGATTCCAATTCATTTGGGAATCATCTAAAAATTACCAAATAATTTCTTACTACACAGTGTTATCAAAGTTCCTTAATTCTCAGAATTTTAAATAAAAAATGAACTATTCGGTTACTTTATAATTTAATAAAGTTTTGGACGACATCCACTGGAAAATTCAATTTTAGAAAAGGTTTTAACTGGATTATCGACAAAGAACAAAAATCCCGGTCAATAATCACTTGTAAATTACATTACACTGAAACCGAGTATCCAAGCATTTGTCATCGATTCTGACATTTGCTGAAACAGTTGATTTGGGAAATGAGATTAATCATTTTACTTGAGCCAATATTGGACCGATTTGACTAATGCATGTTGGTCAGTGTTAAAAATGTGCAAAATGTGATAATGTGTTGAGAACATGAGAAAATGTCACATAGATTAAAGGACTTACATCGATACTGAAAACCCATTAGTTGTAAATGGTTTCAGCACAAACTCACTCGCTCTTAATCAGAACCGACGGAGAAGTTGTTGACAAATGGAGGAAAATGATTTCATGTAATAAACACAGATTGAGCAAAATGTTTTGACTGTTCTGTAATATTTTGAAATGAAAAACAAATTAAATTCTGTTATTATGGAAAATAAGAAATTGTTTGGAATTTAAACTGGAATGAAACAATTCTCCTGAAATTGACCAAAACTACTTTGAGTGAACTAAACTTCAACTCAAATCTAAAGGCATTTCAAGCACTTTTTTTATCCTAGAACTTATTGACAACATTATTTCGAGTAATATTTTTCATTTGTTAAGATTTGATACATGAAGAATATATAATAGTTTATTAATTGGTTTACTCATACAAATAAAAAAAACAGTTTCAACGATAACCAGGATATTATCACTAAAGAAGCTCCTTTAATTTAAAATCTTAGAACTGTTTTGAACATTACAATTGTAACTTATTAATTGTACAAAATCAAAGGCAAAACCTACGATATTCAATTTTATTAATTACTAAAACTGAAATCTCCGGGTAATTATTCAACTTATTAGAGAAGCTTAAAAACGCTAAAAACCAAAGAAAATTAAAAAAAAAAATATGGTTTAAAAAGTTTATAAAAATTTTCTCCTTTTGAATGCTGGATATCAATTGGTACATGGAATATTTTGGCCAAAAAAATAAATCATGATTTTTTTTTTTATCTAAACAAACAAATAAGCAAGAAAATGTGAAATTAGTTAGAATTAGAAGTGAAAATAACTTTGGGGCAGCGAGATATTATAAAGAAGATGAAGAGTTCTGAGATTTAACCCTTACAATGAAGGTAATAGAGATTTCTTTCGTGGCCCACTTTGGGAATCGTCTTCAGATCGATGCCCAGTACCTGATGACGGTGGACACGAAAGACCTGGTCTTTTTGTATTTATTTGTGTGGGTTAAACGCAGACTTGTCTTTATATGATTTAAACAATTTCAATTCTAATTCCTTTTCTAGTTTGTCTCATCTCTTTTTTTAATAGTTTATAATTTCGTTAAATTTAACCTGTCTAGATTTCAAAGTAGATAATATTAATTAGAAAACTTCTTCCAAACATCAAAAACATATTCTTCAAATAAACATCACACAAACAACAACCCATTACTTCGCCCAATATTTCGATTTTTTAATCAAAAAATCTTTATCAAGGGATGTTTACAGAGATGAGAAAACTATCTTTCTCCTTCTAAAAACAAATAAGGAGAAGAATTATTGTTTTTAGAAGGAGAAAGATAGTTTTCTCTTCTATATATGTAAATATCCCTTGATAAAGATTTTTTGATTAAAAAAATTGAAATATTGGGCGAAGTAATGTGTTGTGTGATGTTTATGCAGATAACATTAAATTTATAACATTTACTATATTTTGTTTTAGAAAGAACACCTATAGACAGCGTTTGTTGCCATAATGCTTCTTGTACGTGTGTTGAGTCTTATGCTAACTAATAATATTCTGAATTTAAAAGTATTAGTTAGTATAAAATTCAGCACACAGAGAAGCAACATTACGATAATAAACACTTTCTGTAGCTGTTCTTTCTAAAAACAAATATTGAAATATTGCAAATTTTAAAAAATAAATTTGACAAACACACATTAATATGTGTATTGGCCAAATTTATATTTTCATGTCTACTGCAAGCGTTAAATTCATTTTTTTTCTGGTATATTTTTTAATGAAAAAAAGGAAGCTCTATTCTAGTTCCTAAATATTATTTTGCTTTGAAATTCGAACACACTTGAAATCCTATAAGTCTTAGTCACTTCTCTCTGACGAACCTATTTATAAATGCGAAAGCAAGATTCAGTTAGAGGATTAAATGTTAAAATAGAACCTCTTCCTACCTCTTCCTTTGTCTGTCCCACTGAATCTTTTACTCTACTAGGGGGTTTTCGTGAACTGTACTGGGCATTGACATCCTAAATCCCGTTTCTAGATGAATTCCAGAAACACTAACTGAAAAAGAAGTAAAAACGAAATTAATTCCAGGAAAACTTAATTCCATATTATAAAAAGAATAAAATTAGAAATTAAGGAATTTACCGATCACAAGTTTCTTCGCAACTTAATCCCATCCCATAGCTTGTTAATAGCTTTGAAATTTACTCCATTTACCAATAGAGCATAGATTTTAGCATTGGTATACAGGGTGTTCGGGGTAAATTTGACAGTTTCGTGTTAAAGACAGAAAAAGTGAATATCTTAGCCAAGAATAAATTTATTGAAAAAATAAAAAAGGTACATAAAGATTAAAGGTATCTAAAGATATTTCATTCAAAAAAGCCACCCTCAGCATCCACGACAGTTCAAGCCGGCTTCGGAATCTGTTGCAGGCAGCCTTGACGTATCCCGAGGGAGAACCCCAAACGCCTCCTTGATCCTGGCAATCAGCTTGGATTTTGTGTTACAGGCATTGCGGTTGGTGTGTTTCTCAACTGTGCCGGACACATAATAACCCATAGGATTACAATCAGGGGAGTTCGGGGGCCAAACATTAGGGCCGGTGGCATCGTAAAAATTCTCTGACAACCACTTCTGAGTCTTCCCAGCAGTATGGCAGGGAGCTGAATCTTGCTGCCACACATATGGTCGTCCAGAAGCCACCTTCTCCACCCAAGGCTTGACTACGGTGTTCAACAACTCCACATATCCATTTGACCCAGTTGCCTGAGTCTTCGATCACTTTCTCTTGCAATTTTTGGATGAATTCTGGTGTACGGAGGCAATCAGAACGTCTGCTGTGTGTTTTCCTACAAGCCACGGCTTCATAGTCTCCTTTGCAGTTCTTCATTTCACTTCGTATTGCTTTGACAGTGTTTAACGAGCATTGAGCAGCCGCCATGATTGCGGAATTTTCATCTCCGGCACGAATCATCATGATGCAGGATATTCTTTTCCAATATTCAGATGGGTTCCACTTGTCCATTTCAGTTAATTTTCCCACCAAGGCTAAAGCTGACATAAAAGAATAAAAAATTTTGTAGAACATGTAAAAGTTTTCTAGAGAACCCATTTTTTTTTACGTACAAAAACTGTCAAATTTAGCCCGAACACCCTGTATTTGCTGAATGCACGACCGAGCGTCTTCTGTGGAATTTTAAAATTTTTAAATGTGCTTGGCACAGATACATTCTTCTTTTTTTTTTTGACAAAAGAAATGAAAAGCACGGCCTTTATCGAACTTGAAACAAACTATCAAAGGAAAGGTAATTTCATTTTTACGAAATCCATCGACAGTTAATTGAACAATGCTCTTTGCTTTTCAAATGTTTCATCATCAGAGATATTCTTTTTTTCCAGGAGATTTCAGTATCTAATCACTGAAGTTTCAAAATAATAAATAATAATAATAATAACAATTAGCAGAAATACAGGTACAGAAATACAGGTAAGAAAGGATCAGTTTCTGATTGATTTAATGATTTTTTAAATTTGCTAGTGAAGAAAAACGAATTTCTTGGGATTGACTACAAAAAAGCTTTGATTCCTGGCGCCGAATCATAAATTAAAAGAAAACCTTGGACCTGTTTAGTATAAATATTTGAAATTATCCTTTCAGTAGTGATTAAAAAGTGGCAACATTCAAAATGAATCGAGAGGAATTGGGATCAGTAAATATCCTAATATTTCAAGATGCCTCACTCTTAACTTTTCTGTTGTGTATTATATTAAGTTCTACGATGTTTATAACATTAATATTAAATGAAACAAATTATGAAATATCAAAAGGAGCTAAGAAAAGGAGCTTGGATGACGAAGATGTTTGGAAACACGGAAGCTAAAATTAATTAATACTTTGATTATATTAAGTATTAAGAATTTTCAACCAAGTTTCCGATGTAGTGCTGATATAAATAAGTGCGCAGTAACTGATAGATACGTTAAACTCAGACCCTTCATCCTAACAATGGCATTTGCCAACTTTTCTCCCATGAATTACGAGGATTATTGCAAGTCAAGTAAAGAGAAAAAAAAAGACACTGAAAGATTTATGTGAAATTATGTGAAAGAAAACATGAGGGTAAAGAAGTCAATGAACCAAAAAGGAATATAGAGAAAGGAGTATGAAAAGTAATTGTAGTGTAGTAAACCTCTACATACATCAAGAATACAGAAGGCAAGATCAGTAGCCATTATAATCTCTAAAAAGAATTCATTCAGCTTTTAAGCCTACTTTCTCTAATACAGCAGCTTCGGTTTTTTGTTTTTTTGTTTGTTTTTGTAAATCAACTAAATATCAACTAAAACTCCGTTTCTTTCTTATTTTTTAAGAAATTAAAAAGAAACTAATGAAAAAAATCCACATAATTTATTTGAAATAGCCCAAAGTAAAAAAAAAAAATTATAATAAATAAATAATAATATCAAAGGATTACTAAGCTATTAATTTAAGACATCGTCTATTGGTTCTAATGCTTTTCTGCGAAATTTTCGTCACCTAAATTTCTTAACTAGAAACCAAACATTAAAAAAAAATAAAAAAAATAGTTAAATGTGTATGCCTAGTTTCAAAAAGAGATTCAAACATTAAAAGGAAGTGAGAGCGGGGGAGAGGCAGGACTGCTTTGAAGAAACAAAATCTGTAAAATGATATTAATTAAAAATTATTTGTCTCAAACCATCGTTTTTTGTTTGTTTCTGGAATCGTCTCATTAAAATGCGAAACAATTCAAGGAAATTCTGTGAAACCAATCAATTCTAACTAGACAACATTAAGTTATAGTTGCATAATTTTTGAACAACGCTTGAAAATGGCAAATTTATAAGTGGAAATTTTATTGAGGTGCAAAGCAGACATTGTTGAGACTGGAGTCGTCGGAAGGCGTAAATGGGAACGGTTTCCTCAGTCCAGCAGTTTCTGAGATCATAAAAGATAATGACACAACAAGTCAGTGGATTTACGATGTTATTGCTGGACGAAGAGGGTTGTTTGTTCAACAGTGTATGAAAAGATTTTAATTATAGGGTACTGAATACATCTACAGGATTACAAAACAAACAGCAGAAGAGTCATTCATGAAAATCAGTTATTTACTGAATAATCTTCGCTGTTTTATTTAAGTTATGATTTTGAACAGAAAAAAGAAGCTACTTCTTCGAAGAAAATTTATTATTTTTTGTTAAAATATTAGTTATATTTCACAGGTTCATATTAATATTTATCAAATTATATTTTAATATTAATTTGTTGAAATAAAACAACGGAAGATGATATTCTTTACAAATTTATTTTTTAACCAAAAACACAGTTCAAGATTTTTTTTATACCTATAAGTATTTAAGAAAAATCATAAATGATTATTTCGTAAGAACAGTAGTAAATGAAAGTAAATTTAACGGTGTAGAAGATTACTACAGAACAGAAATTAGAAATGCACATAACTAAACAAAAATTCACTGAGCTAATTTTGGTTTTTGTACTGGGAATCGGAGACGGTACCGTTTCGAGTTGCAACACTCTCAACAGCCCGAGCAGTACAGTAGTAAAATTGCTTATAAAACTTACGTTAATAATATCATTAAAAATATCATTAAAATGCTGATAAATTTTCAGTCATAACATTTTACATCGATCTTATCCTTAATTTGTAAGGACCTACACTACGAAAAAACAGTACAAAAGGATGGTCGTATTTCTCCTTTTTCAGGCAAAAATGACTGTAATAAAAAAAACAACCACTTCATTTTTTTAGGCTTTTTTTATTAATAAGATTAAGAATATTCGTTTTAATTTTAACAGAATTTGACTATAAACAGATCTTGAAATTTACTTTCACAATAAACATTCTTGTACTGGTTATCAGTTATACTTTTTGGCAAAATAAATATCCTCATTTCTTTTCTTTTTCTTAGTTTCCTGAAGCTGATTCATCAGAGACAAAGGATTATACGTCTGAGTTTGACTTCCACTGATAAATAATCAGAAATTCAAGAATAAATCGAAAATGACATCTGTTTTTTTTTTTACTTGAGAGGTTTCACTAAATACCAAATAAACAACGTCCAAGTCTAAATTTACGTGGTATTCGATTCTATTTAAAGTTTTCATGAAAGTAGTAAAGAATGTCATAAAATAATGAGAAGTAACAATGTCAAATGAAAAACAAAACTGGAAACTGAAACATTATTCATTTTCGAAGAAATGCAGAACGAACTCCTCTTTATGTAAAATTACTGAAATGTAATAGAAGATAATATCCTAATGCAGTTGTTTTGACTAATTAGGATTTGTTGTAAGCCTGAAATGAGGATGTGAAGTTAGGTTTCTTATAAAAAAAATACTTGTTCAAAAATTGACGTCATCACGATGTCACGTTTCGAGAATCCGAGACTTTTATACCAAGACTGCATTTCTTTTCCTGAACTTCTATTTGTAAATAATTCAGTAACATTAAAAGTTTGTTGCGGAAGATTTTAAAATGGGAATATTAGTCGTATTTATTAACTAATATTCATTAAATTCAATCTCTTCCTTTTGGTTTCCATAATGATAGGTTTCAACAGCATCTCATAGATTTCAATTTAAATATGACATATTCGATATTTAAATAAACAATTAATATTATTGTGACATCATAACAATTGTTCATAAGTATACCTCTTTTGCTGTCTTTTTACTATTTCAATCTCCTACAATAATTTACTTAAGAAATCAGCATTTAAATATTAATTAAAAGTGGTGAAAACCAGAAATTCTAAATAAGCACTTCTACACCTCATAAATATATTAAATATATTAAAAAATATATTTAACACTATAACGAATTTTCGGAAGAATTTTACTTACTTCCTTCTTCAAGTTTGCTTAACAAAAGAATACATTTCCAGGTGATATCTTTTCACTTCTCATACATAGTTATCAACAATCCTATTACACCATTAATATCTACAATCATTCATTATTATTACAATAAACGTTATTTCATAATTGTTGATATTCTCCGATTGTTACAATTGTTTTGTTATTATTCATGCATTTTGTCACCATTTCTTTTTGCCAATTTTACCAAAACGTTCTCAATCTCCCAAGCACTACTTCTATTGAAATTTATAATCTTAGTGTTTTTTATTATTAAACTCTAATAATTTTCTAGTTTTGCAATCTTTTTCCAACATTGAAATTTTAACTTCGTCTTTCATACAGTGACCCATTTGATTACAATGTTCTGCTACATCAGATTTATCTCCTAATAAATATATATTACGAGGTGTAGAAGAAGGTGTTTATTTAGAATTACGCTAAGAAGAAGATTTTCTTTCCTGATTTATAAAGAACGGCTGGGATTTTCATTATTTTTTAAATGAGGATGTGTTTACAGATCCTTATTCATTTCTGTCCCCCATTGTAGCACAGCACAGAGCAGAGAAAGAGTCTCATTCTTGCAAATATTCGATACAAAAGTCACAACAACTTTTAAATAACATAATCCCCAAATGTAGTGTTAAATGTGAAAGTGAAATTGATTTTAAGTATGTGAGGCTCCAATAAATAGATATTTAAGTTATTTGGACTTATTGTTTAATGGCCATGAATGTCTCAAGTATTATTTTTTGTAAATTTAAATTTATGTAATTTATGTTGAAGTCTTGTTTAAATCTTAATCATAGAAAATCTGATAAGCTTATTTGTTGTAATATATCAATTTCGCTGCACAAATAATTATTATTAATAATTTGCTTTTTCATATTTTTTCCTGAAGAACTTTAAGAAATTGGAAAGCTTAAATATGTAATATTTCACAGTAATTGGTTTTCCTTTGAAACCTCAGAGGTAGATAATTTATAAAAAAATTATGACAACTAAAACTCATAAGAATCCAAAAAATAAAATGAAGACAGAGACTACGATGTCGCATTCATAGAACTTACACATACGCTATCCAAACGAGGAGAAGTTATCCAAACGGAGAAGTTATACGAACATAACTTCGGCAAAAGTAATCATTGCCAATTAACTATCAACTCTGATAACAGGCACAGCTAATACTTTTTCATTTTCTCAATTTCTCATCCTTCTGTTTTATTATTTAGGCTTCTCTAGCTGGTGGAGCCGATGTTATGTGGAAATCAGGAACCTCAACAGCAGTGTGGTTATCTGCAATGAGGCGAAAACTCAAAGACGGAATTTTGCTAATCCTATCCCGTGAAGCATCTGCAGTGGACATATGCACTTCAAATACACAGAGTCAATCTAATTCCATTGCTTTCATGATATCACTAAGCCAATGACATTCAGAGAAATCACAGTCAAGTTGTTTATTTGCTAAGAACACAACAGGAAACTTTCTTTACTATAATTACCATTTGCTACCTTTTTTTAACCCAATAAAAAAATGTAAACAGGGTTTTTATTAGATAATCTATAAATTCACGATATCCTAAATTAAATGTATTCAAAATAAGACATCCTTAAAAGAAGCGAAAGGTTTAAACTCTGCCTTTTTTTTAAATCGTGAAATAATACAAAAGAGTTTACAAATAACCAAAGAATATAAACAATCTATTTAAAAAAATCTCCATTTGTTGAAATTAATTAAATTGTAAAATACTTATCTTAATAGTATCTAAATCTAATTATTTTAAAGAAATGAAATAACTAACAATATTAAAATGGATTAGTTGCATTCTTAGACATTCTTATTACAAATGCACTGTTGACATTCAACTGTTTCGCTTCGATGGGAATTTTTATATTTTCAAGAGCAAATTCCTCCAAGTGGGTACAAATACGAAAGATACATTGACAATGTACCAAAAAAAAATGCATTCGAATTCCAAGAAAATCAATTCAAAAGCTACAAACACTTATTATGAGCCTATCTTTTGTACATTAAGACGATCAAGTTACAAATTTAAATTGTATTTTCTTTTAAAACACATATTATAAAATACTACTAAAACACTGTAGTCTAGTTTTCTCTAGTCTAATAAATTTAATGTCTGAAAGGAAAAAATGTATTCAGATAATATAAATTCACACAAATTTCTAATTTCTTAATTTTTTGTGAATTTACATTATCTGAATATATTCGTTTTCTCTAATTAATCTTCAGATTTTTAAATTCAAAAGACTAAGATATTCGATAAAAAATCAATGTATTTTTTTTAGTCAGGAAATGGAGGTAGAGGAAACTTGATCATTCCCTATCCAATGTGTCTGATTGACTTTTTACTTTAGTATTTAAGTGGCCTTTTCTCGGAAATCTGAAACCGAAGTTTGTGTTAGACATCTGGTTTAGAAAAACATCAGTCCTTATTAACAGAAACGGATGAAAATTAACTACGAAGAACGAGAAACCAGAAGCTCTCGCCAAATTTACTTCTCTGCAAAAGGATTACAGTATTGTGAATTTCTGTTTCCACTTCCTTTATTATTTTATAATGACTGAATTAAAAATCTACCAGCTGCTTGAAGGGATAAACGTATTTTATTAAATAGAAAGCATATGATAATTGAACAATAAAAAGTAATTATTGCAGATAAACTATTCTATTTCCTTAATAAAAGATTGTTTTTACAACTCTTTTTATTAGCTACTTTTCTTTTTTACTTAATTTGCCTCTTCAGTTTGTATCCAGTTGCCTCTTATGTACGAAATGAATTCCCTTCTTTAGTGTTAGGATCACAATAACAAGCAAAAAGGAATATTAATCAAAAGCAGTTCTTCTCAGTTTAGCCAAAGTAGAATCTTTGGGGATATTATAGAACTGTGGAGATATTTAATCTAAAATATCAAGATAAATTAATTTGCTTTTCTACTTAAAAATTTAAAATGAGAAGAAAAACATTTTTCTTAATCCAATTAAAAGTTAGAGAATTCTTATTCTATCTTTTTCAGAATTCTAACTGTCTGGGCCTTTGCAGAAGATAAAAAAAGAAAGAAACTGATTTTTGGCGCCAAATATGCTAAGTCATATGATCATATTATTTGCGTGAGATTCTTTATTCTCTTTCAGTTTTTTCTTCTGCCTTTGTTGATGACAAAAAAAAAAAAGAAATCCCAGAGAAAAACAAGAAATCTGAGATAGTAAAGATGTAATCAAGCCACAGCCACTAAAGTGAATGCTTCAGCCTCCTACACAAAAGCGAGGGAAACATCATAAAGCTGCAAATGAGATGCAATTCACTGCTTTGAAATCAGACCAAGGTATAAGAATTCAATTGGGTTTTACGAGCACAAAATTTGAAAACAGTTCCAGAAAAACTTCCAAATAACTATGCAAAAATTCTTTTATTTCAATTTCTAATAAACGAAAGCAACTCCTGATATTTTATTTTATTTTTTTATCTTTACACTTTTTTTTATTAATGTGTCTGAAAACACTAAAAAAAAGATAAAAAAAAAGTAAAAGATTTCTTGATACTTTGGAAAACAAAGTTCATTCTACCTTAGATCTAAATATTCTATACTGAAGTATTTCTAAATTACATGATTAAATTATCTTCCGAAATAAATACTGCATTTTAATTTAAAACTGCAAATTATATAGATATTAATTTTAATAATAATTAAATAAAACTCTCATTGGTTATAATTTAAAAACAATAACAACAACATATAATTTGGTTAAACTTGAAGAAAAGGTCAACATACTTGAATAAAGTTAATATAAAAATATATTAAACACATAAAATCACCTTAAAATACGACATTTCGACTCGCTCTGCGAGTCATTTTCTAGTAACTACAATTAAATTTACAGAGAATATAAATGAAAAATTTCAAATGGCGATTCACCAGGCAATGCTGTAAAATGCAAAACAGGAACAAACCACTTCTGGAGAGGGTAGGGATGGTGCGGGAGATATAGTGAATCATATATTGGCCTAACGGAAATCACTGGGAATATGAATATCCTAATCTTTCTTAACCAGAAATTGATGTAAAAAAAATTGGGGGGGGGGGTATTGTTTGTCCACCATGAGTTGAGACTTAGCCACGCCTATGTCACGTGATATGCGACGATTCCAAGAAGTCATTTGAGGGATCAGTGTGATAGTTTTCCATTTTCAGGGGAAATGCACAGATTTTGTTTCTTGGTTATAACAGAGGAATTGATGATATAAAATACGACATTATATATCTATTTTTTCTTACATATAATAATAACTATGTTATATTTCAACCGTAACGATGTATTAAACTGATTTGCTGTTTAAGAACTGCTATATTTATACTGTTTCTTATTTATTTAAATTAAGAAAAATCGTAATTATATATAAATTATATTAATTAATGTAAGTAACAAATATATACACTTCATTGTAATAATGGTTTATTTAACAATTAATTGTTGCCAGTTAAAAAAAAAAAAAAAAACTTGTTTAAAAACAATCCCATAAAGTTCCTCTGAACATTTACAAATATACAAATTAAGACCATTGGCACTTGTACTAAAAGATTAAAAATAGAATTAGATTGACAATTATAATAATAATTACTGCATGAATTACAACTGCAAGCTTTGATATAATGGAAATGAAAATAAAACTAAAATAATATAATATTGTTTTAAAAATAAAAATAATACACCAAAATAAAATTGTCAACAATATTTGCAGGTGATGATTTAAATTTTTAATAATGAAAGATCGTAACTGTTTTTAACAAAATTACAAACACTAATCCTTGACTTTTTTTTTTACTTTTTTACTGTTCGCCAGTCCTATTACGTATTCAAAAATAAAGAATACCTGTAATATAGGGCTGATAGATTAATTTATAATTATTAACTGTAGATTAATTAACTGTTTTAATTATCTAATAAAAAAGAAAAGAAACTTAACAAAAGTTAAAAGTTAAAAATTCAGAGTATTATTCTCATCAATTACGTCAGCGATTAATGAAGTTTTAACCTTTTTAATACTTTTTAATGTTTCAGAATTATATTTTTCCCAATTAATTTGACTGAATAATTTATATTTTATTTAGTTTTCCAATCTTAGACCAAAATTATTATTCGTTTTATTGATTTGAAAGATTTTTAACCAATTATATCTAGTTATTTTTTCATTATTTTGATTATTTTTTTCCCTATTGACAATATTAATGTTATTCATAATTATTTTATAAATAATTTTTTTCTTTAATAGTAAGTATTTTTAAATTTTTTCCTAATCTTGTTATTTTTTTCCAAAATTTTTCTTTTACAACAATCACCCCTATTGTGAAATGTCTTCTTCGTATGAAGAGGCGTGGCTAAGTCTCAACTCGTAGTGGACAAACATTAGTACATTCTTATAACAATAAGGACCCGTTAAAATAAAAAATGACTCTTCGCATTTCCTCAAAAATCTGTCAGTCTCGAAATAAATAATTGAAGGATTTTAAAAGTCTAAACCATGTCCTAATCGTTTCACACGCACCGCCGTAAAATAATTAAAATTATTATATTCCCAGCATTAAAAAAAGTTTTGAGTCGCATTGGTATAAATTTAACTTCATCTATTAGAATTAAAATTGTAAATTTCATTAATAGAAACATGAATGCTTCCACTCATGATAATCCAAAAGGTGTGGTTTATGCGCTTGTAAATATATAGGGGAAACGGGCCAACCTGTTAAAAAACGTATTTATTCTTTGGAAGTCCGTATCCATAATTTTAATTATTTTACGACGGAGTATGTCAATTTGTTTGGTCATGGTTTAGACTTTCAAAATCCCTCATTTACTTGTTATGAGACTGACAGCTTCTTGAGGAAATGCAAAGAGTCATTTTTTTATTTTAACGGACTCTTAAGGTGATTTCCATTTGACCAATATATGATTCACTATTTCTCCCGCACCATCCCTACCCTCTCAAGAAGTAGTTTGTTCCTGTTTTGCATTGCCTCGCCACATGGAGTGAATCGCCATTTGAAATTTTCATTTATATTCTCTGTAAATTTAATTGTACTTACTAGAAAATGAATCGCAGAGCGCTTCAAAACGTCGTATTTCATTCTCATTACTGTTATAAGTACAATGAAATTAAAACTACAGTCAGCTTCCCATGGCATATTGGAAACTGATCATTCATAGCTGGGATCAATTTTCAGGACTTTGGAGGAAGTGGGATAAAATAAAAGAACTGATATTTTATGTAGAAATGAAGAGCAAAGAAATTATGCCTGCTATTTATTTAAGTTCAACTGTACATAAGCAATATTTAAATTAACGTTTTAATGTGATGTTCCTACAAAGAGACAGAAAGACAAAATAGATTCAGTGGGAATGATAATATGCACAGTCAAAACTAACAGTTGACAGAATTATGCAGATTAGAATTAAATTCAATCACAAATACTTAACAGTAATAACTAATGATTCAGCAATTGAAGGCAAAGATGAAGAAAGTGAATGTTTTTATAACCAATTACAGGATATAACAGATAAAATAAATAAATAAAGATTATTACTTCATGATTCTTGGTGAATTTAATGCAAGAGTAGAAAATGTTCCAATTCCTTACGCTTAAGGTAATAAAGGAGAAAACAAAATAAAAAATATTATGTTTCTAATTCGTAGCTTCTAAAGACTCTGGTGTCGAGGACAAAATTTGCTAGTTTGGAATTCATGATTAAATGGTAGTGAATTATGGGTCGTTGTCCTCTGGCCATTCAGATAAATTTGTGATTACCTTTATGTTAAAAAAAAAACCTAGTTATTTTCACTTCGAATTCCACCCCAATGGCGACGATTCCAAAAACAAAACATAAATAGAGAAGAATTATTTAAAGTTGACTTATTAAGAGACCCAAGTATCCAATGGCTTCATGAGAAGAGAGTTGAAGAAAAGAATTTAAGAATGGAATGAGAAGAAACAGTTGAAGAAATATGGAACAATATCAAGAAGATATTTTTAGAAGCAGCCAATGAATGTTTAGGTAAGAAAAGAAATGGCAAAGAAAGAAAGGAATTCTTCAATGGGGTGACAATAGAGCTCATATATTAAAGGAAAAGAAGAAGGCTTTTAATAAATATTTAGCTACTTAATCTCAAGAAGATTATATTAATTACGAAAGGAAACGAGCAATAGCAAAATAGACAATAAGGAAGAAACATAAGAGATTCTTGGAATAATTTTGTTTCGAGATTAGAGACTGATTTAACCCAACCACAACCAAGAACATAGAAAATTCTTAATACTTTAAATAAAGATTTAAAAGATGCAGGTGTTTCGCCAATAGAACCTGAAGATTGGTTAAATTGACTTATCTATTAACTATAAAATTAGAATGCAATAAACCTTATGAATTAATCATATTTAAAAAATTACAATTAGTTCTACATCAAGTAAAAATGATAAGTACCCCTGGAGAAAATAATGTCAACCTAGAACTTTTCAAAAATGCAAATTATGATCTAAAAACTAGATTTTTAAATCTGATTAATGAAATTTGGCAAAGAGACCTCCCACCAGAGAGCTTTAATTATTCCAATTCATAAAAAACGAAACATCGATGATTATAATAATTATTTTTTTTTATTTTGCTATATATTTTATATCCTAAGTTTAATAAACTGATTTCTCTATGAGTAAACAAACGCTAGAAGAAAGGATTTGCACCCTTTAAAACAAACAAAACAAACTTTACCCTTTCTATGAAAATAGAACAGGAGAAGAACAGAATGGATTTCGGAAAGACTGTGCTGATGGATATTTAGCACTCAAAATTCTGGGTCAATCCATACCAAGCGGTGCAGTACTGGTTGCGCGACCATTTTAAAAAAAATTGACGTTTTTACTGTTGTTTTTACCCTATGCTTGAGTACTTCAAAACAGGCATTATTTTTTTTTTTATTTGACTTTGTTAAAAAATGGCGTTCATTTTTGTTTTATGATTTCCGGCATTTTTGGCCTTTGCAGACAGTTGCGGTAAATTTGGTAACTCAGCTAAAAAAAAATGATAGAAAGCTGCGGTAAAAAACATTATTTCCATCATATTTCAAGCTACACTCACTTCCAAAAGTTAAGCACGGAGAGGAAAAAGTTAATTTCCGTAAGCCAATCTGAATTAAAAAAGCTGAAATTTGCTGCAAAAATAGAAGGAAGTATGCAAATTATATAGGTAACAGCCAATCACGGTTCCGCGTCGAGAAATATGCAAAACAGGCAGTCGTATAAGAAACCGGCATTGTGAAGGATTACAGGAGTTGCATGTAAGTGCTGATGAAAGGTGTTTAGAACATTCGTACGATTTGTTTTCAAGCTAGACGTGTTTCTATGGCTTCCAGAAGACGAATGGAAGATTCTGAGCGCTGGCGGGCTGTCGGACGCATTGAAGCAGGGCAGTCTATAACAGATGTTGCTCGTTTCATCATTCCGACATTTCACGATTATGGAAACAATACCAAACCAGTCAAACAGTTGTTCGAAGACCTGTAGCCGGTCGTCCAAGGGTTACACCCTCGCGGAAGATCGATGTATTGCTGTTGTAGTCAAGCGGAATCGAAGATCAACCTCCACACGTGTGATATCTATGGTTGCAGCGGCTATTGGTAAGACGATATCTGCCACTACTGTTCGTCGAAGGCTACATATGAATGGTCTCTACACCCGGGTACCACGAGTTTGTTATATACAAAGTCCAGGCCTTTATTTAAGATAGAAGACCACGAGTTTGTGTTCCGTTATCCGTCCGATCCAGAGGGGCACGATTACAATGGTGCCGCCAGCATGTGAATTGGGTTATGTCTGATTGGAATAACGTTATGTTCACAGATGAGTCAAGATTTGCCCTACAACCCGATGATAAGCGTGTAAGGGTCTGCAGGGAACAAGGCACACGCAATCAGCCCCAGAACATCACCGAACATCACGCATTCCGCGGTGGAAGCATCATAGTCTGGGCAGGAATTTCAGTGGGCTATCGCACCGACCTGCACATCTACAGGCGAGGTTCTGTGATGACTGTACCGTATCGAGATGAAGTCCTAGACCCCATTGTGAAACTGTATGCTACAGCATTTGGTCCTTCTTTTAATAGACGATAATGCGCGTCCCCGTAGAGCTGCCATCATTCACGACTTTCTGGAGAATGAGGGGATTGCGCGTATGGAGTGGCCGGCTTACTCGCCGGACCTTAATCCAATTGAAAATCTTTGGGATGCCCTCGGCCGTGCTGTATGTCGACGTTTCCCACCTCCAGCCATTCTCAGAGCTTTAGAAACTGCCCTGCAGGAGGAATGGCGATTACTGGACTTTGAGGTGGTTGATCACCTCGTAACAAGCATGATCACACGCTTTAAACTTTGTATGCAGGTGAGGGGTGCTCATATAACCTATTAATGTCGGTTTTTTATTGTTTGTTTTGAATTTGAACATCATTTTGTTAACGACGCACATATGACGTCATCTTATAATTTGTGAAAATTCAATATTTTGTTTATCTCTGTATGTAATTCTTTGTTTTGGTTCACGAATAAACATAGAGCTACTTACTTGCAGCATTTCATGTCAATCAAAGAAGTACTTATCCATTTTTTCGCATTTTACCGCTCCGTGCTTAACTTTTGGAAGTGAGTGTACGTTTTATGTCTTGTATCTTTTTACCATAGTTCTAATGCAAATAGCTGACATTTAGAACAAAACTGATATACGATTTTGAACAAAAATCAAAGTTACGGGTTTTTTTTTAGCAGGAAGGAATGAAGTAGAAAAACTAAATTTTTCTGAGAAAAGATATACATCCAAAGGTTTAGCAAAAAATATTTCAGCTCTATTACTGGCTTCATAATTTAGTTATAGCTCTTGAAAAATGCTAGTTTTCCTTTTTCCCCAAGTTTGAGCCCCAATATCTCTGGTATGGGACCTAATAAAAATTTGATATTTACACTATAAAGCGAAGTTTGATATTTGAGTTTGATATTTGACTTAGATACCTGAGTTAGATATATAGGTATATATCTTTGTGAAAAACAAATAATGTAATGTAGAAACCTATATAGATTTTGCCATTCGATAAAGCCTCTTTTAATCTGTCTGTATTTCATCTATTTTTGCAAAAGACTTCTTCAGGACAATTTTAGGAGAACTTCTTCTTCCTCCTCTAAGTCGTTATGAATACAATTTGAATTATCATTTTGAATTAACAATGATAAACAAGTTGCATACGCTGCCACATAGCTTTTGTTGACTTTGCGTTTGATAGAATTCATCTACTAAGCTATTCAACATCTTACAAAATGATGGAATTCCTGATTACCTGATAAAGCTATTTATGATATTTATAATAATAATAAATTACCAATCAAAATTAACAATGGATTATCTAATTGAAGAATGATAAATGGAGGAGTAAGACAAGGTTGTAGCCTTTCACCACTTGTTTTTAATGTATATATTAATTCAATGATAGCAAATTGGCGTCTGACAGTCCATGGAAATATAATAATTAAATCAAACATTTATTTAGATTCAATTCTATTTGCAGATGACCAAGTGATGCTGGAAACATCTGAAGATGATCTACAATATTCATTACTTCATTTATATTTTATAGCTAAAAATTTCAATGTAGAAATTTCACATAAAAAAAAACCCAAATTTATGGCCTTTAAAGGCAAAAATCCCAGTCAGAACTAAAATAAGTTTAAATAATCAACCAATAGAGCAAGTTAACTGCTCCAAATATTTAGGATTTCATATAACATACAACGAAGAAACAGACATTCAAAATAAAATATCTAACTTAAATAGTTCACTGGATATAACCATCTCATTCAAAAGCATACAAGACTAAGAATCTATAAGAATCTATGACCCATACTCACTTATGGACGTGAAGCATGACAAATAAAAGATGAAAACAGAATAACAGCAGCAGAAATGAGGTACACGGGACGTGAAGCAGAAATAAGATACATGCGACGTGATGCAGAAATGAGATACATGCGACGTGAAGCAGGATATACAAAATTAGATCTTAAAAGAAATATAGTGATATTTAAGAAGAGAAGAATCAGAAAAATAATTGCTTTTATACACAATTATAGATACAAATGGAAGGAACATGTTGAGAGAATGGAAGGCTCGGATTCCAAAACAGATATCGAAATACAGACCTAAAGGGAAGAGATCTGTTGAGAGACCCATGAGACCGTAACACGTCACCAGGCCTAATACAAGATAAGAAGAAGAAAATAGTAATTATGATTTTTGTTTATTTGGTTTATTTAATAACAATAAGCAAATATATTTTAATTCCAACTAAATAACTGACTCAATTTCAAACATGTTGGCTAATGTCATCTTACTTTACCTAATTTTTTTTTATTTTTGGTATTTGTAAATATTTCATCACCAGAAATAACCAGTAATAAGTAACTTAACCAGTAAGAAGTAACTCGGGTATAAGCTTAGGTATTTGAATTGTTTTATTTGTATTCACTTTTAAGTGACTGTTAAATAGTGGATTTGGGTCATTGGATATGGAGGCTAATTATAGGTTAATCTAATCCTACCTTAAAAAGGCGGTATTGATAGAATTAGTGACACTATAAAATGTTAGTGAAGGACCATACACACAAATTATAGAGGAAATAATAATAATAATAATAATAATAATAATAATAATAATATTCTTCATTACATGTTTCGAGGAATACATGTTTCCTCTATATTATTATGTGTATGGTCCTTCACTAATATTTTACCATACAAAATGAACGTATATAATATTGTTCATTATGTTTTCTTGGATGGAAATTTAGAACTATTTTCTTTCTGTGCACCTAAATAGTTCATTTGAGACCCGTTCGGCAGTTTCACTCTGAACATCCTTTTGTTTCTTATTTATGTTTTGAAGACGTACACATTTCCTACAAAAGAACTTGACTTAAATGATTCCTGTCATAAGCAAACGATCTTCTATTAAGTTTAATGAATAAGCCTTTGTATTATACGAATGAGACATTAAAGAAACAAATAAATTATAAAGACGTTTCATAATAAACGTGAGAAACAAGCACGACATAACAAGACTCTGAGGTAAAGCTCTTTTGTTTCTATCTGCGATGTCAAATATTAAACAATGAACAAGGTTGTGAGATAATATTAATTTAATACTGGTGATTAAATGAAATAGAACTTCATCAACTATTTGCAGTTAATTTATATTCCTACAATATTTTGCCCCGACAGATTTCTATGCGTCGATAGTACTAGAGTTGAAATTCCACTTAAATCTAGTCAGAGTTTTACATTTTAAAATAAGAAAATCCTAAATATAGCTAGTTTTTTTAGTACATTCACAGATGAGTTTAATTCTTCAACAACAACAAAAAAGTCATTTGTAAATAAATACTGTAGAAAAGGAATTTTTCCGAAGAAAACGTAGGACTTGAAGAATAATTATGTAATATGCAGCTGGATAATATTTCTAAGTATACATAAAATACATAGTTATTTAACTGATATTCCTACAAATGTTAATTTAAATTTTAATTTATTAATTCTGTTGCATTTTATTACTTTTTACTAA
>JAFIDM010014012.1:3254355-3266185 GCA_023159025.1 Thereuonema tuberculata
CTTAAGCCCCGCGAACACCATGCAATTTTTCAGCAATTTAGTCGTCCAATTTTGACGTCACAAGCAGTTTTGAGCCCGTTTATTGATTATATCAGATCGTGACGTCAAAATCGGACGACTAAATTGCTGAAAAATTGCATGGTGTTCGCGGGGCTTTATAAATACTTAGTGAAAAGAACTTTACTTTTTAATGTAAATTGGGGGTGGTGGTGCGAAATATTGTGACGTAATATTAGAAAAGGGGGGGGGGAAATTCACAAGATTATGACAAAGTGTTACGAGAGGGAGGGGGTCGAAAATAACAAAAATGAGCGTGACATAGCAAATCTGTCGAGTAAACTTGCCATGTTTTCTTTTATATATAACACTCCCCCTCCCCCCGATGTTTAGTGGCTTCTAACACACACTGGGCTTCGCTGCTGACTGAGAAAGTTGTGATTACCTTGAGATAAATTAAACTTCAACGTATCAATGTAACAGAGCAAATCAGCAAATAAATTTGTATTTAATTCAGTAAAAATTACTTACTTGTTAGTTAAAGTTTTTAAAAAAGAATTAATTTACTGGCTTATAGTAAAATATTTTATAGACCTCATTTATGGATGCATTTTTACTGCAGTCTTGCATTTTAGGTGACCATAAGTTGAAAATAATAAATAATATAAAAGGTTTGATATTGATAAGACTCTTCCTCTTTGCAATATTCATTCCTGCTATGATCTTTCCTATGTGTGGGATGTAACTTTAGGTTTTAGGAATATCTAAACAATAAAAGTTCTTAAGATGTAAATAATAAATAAATTAAACGGTAGTAAAGCTTATCAAACTCCTCATAACTTTAAAAATATATTTGTAATATAAAACAGATTGGGGAGGGATGTTTTATGGAAGTACAAGACATACTTTGAGAGACAGATTGGCAGAATATATAAGAGCCTATAAAAACAGAAAAAGTAAAATATCAGACTGGGAGGACCATTGCCAGGAACAAAAAGACAACCCGCATCCCGTAGTTGACATCATTTATGAGATAGAAGACGAAAAAGAGAGGCTATGTTAGAATCTTGTTTGATAAATTGGAAACAGTGTATAAATAAGGGTGGGCCCGGTAGCCGAGTGGGTTAGGGCGCTTGGCTGCGGGTTGGAGGTGGCGGGTTCGGTTCCCGGCCTCGGCGGAGTGCGGGAATTTTTCCACGCTCCTTTCTCCTCCAAACGGGTCCTAGGGACCCAGCCCTCTCTAGAATAGGTACCGGGTTTCTTTCCCGGGAGTTAAAGGCAGGCGGGCGTCGGGCTGACCCCCCGACCTCAACTTCGTCCCGTTAGGTCGTGAATGCTGGAGCCTACCCTCCAGTCACCCTATAGGCCTTTGTAGGCCTGTAAGTGGGATACTTTTTTGTATAAATAAGGACAGATTCTTAAAAGTTAGTAATGTATTTTTTGGATACGTTAAACAGTTCATGAGTAAAAGAGAAATATTTATAATTCGAGAAACATTTATTTTAAGAAGTTTGATTGTCATCCGATGATATGAGTTTCTTTATTGATTTAATTGTTATTTAGTTTTTGCGAGAATAATTCATGCTAGTATAATAAATTATTATTTAGTTAGATTAAAAGAATTATTATGCAATTAGACTAATGAATTTTTGTTTAAAGAATTGTAATGAGATATCGAGAAATTTGTTTATTTATTCAAAATTATGTATTCCTTAAGATTATGGAATTATTGAGAAGAAATCAGTTTTCTTTCCTCAAAGATTTGTCACCTGAGGAAGTTTCTCGATAAGAGAAATGAAATATTGTGAAGAATAAAGCAGATGTTTCTGGATTACTCCAAAAAAGGAAGTTGTTTTGTAGTGATAAAGTTTTATTTTCGAGCATTGATGGAATCCATGTGAAAGTTTCCATATTTCGTATTTTCTAAAGATGCTCATGTTCTTACCCTTGGAGCATGTGTTCTTCCTTACATGGTTACTCTGTGGATAAAAAAAATTGATTTATTTTCTGGGTTTCTTCCTAATTCTTTATATTTATTAATTTAATTGGCGGATCATTGTAGGTCCACCAGTAATTGGAGCGGTTCTTTTCCTACGAGAGTCGCAAATTTTTCCCTTACCATTTTCCTTACAAATGAATACTGAGATCCACTGAATTGAAGACTGGTTGTTTTCCGTTTTATTTTGTTCGCTGTTGATCACAAGAGCCTTTATATCCTGTATTTGTTTATTCTGGTTGGGACCGAAATGCTTCAACCTTTGTTTATTACTTCATTTTCTTTTTCTCTTAATTTTTGTTCACAGTTGAATGTTTTTTTTTTTTGTTTTTTTCATTACTCTTTGCTTCTTTTAACCTTCTTTCCATTGTCAACAGTTCATCTTAATATTTTCTAGTCTTTGCTGTTTATTTCCATCTGGTTTTCTGTTATCTAATGTAAGTTCTCTCCAAGGTTTCTTTCCCTTTCCATTACTTTGTATAATTGCCAATTTACGTGAGCTGATCATATCTCAATGTTCACAAATTAAGCCGACACACCTGTCTACTAAAATAAACTATTGTGATACCTCGGTTCACGAACACAATCCGTTCCTTGACCCTGTTCGTGAACCGAATCAGTTTTTCCCATTGCAATTAATGTAAATCCAAATAAGTGGAAATAGCGGTGTGTGTGTGTCATCTCTCCCCCTTTTTTTATTCTTTTTCTTTTATTTTTGTCTTTCTTTTATTTTATATTCATCACAATACAATTACAATTTGCATAATTTTAAAAAAAAATAATTGTCACTAAGTTGCATTTAGACTTAAAAAAATAAAATCTAAAGTATTTTGCAAATCTGATAACTGTAAGTGGTTTACTTTGGAAGTCAGAAGGAAATGGGGAGGAGATCTTGGAGATATTGTCATATATTGGATTTATTTAAAGGGATTTAGTTATGTTTCTGTTAATAATTATGTATATTAGTGATGAGAAACTTATTTATTGTAAATTTCTGAAATTGAGAAAATAATATTATTTATAAATGGAGAGAGAAATTCGCCAACCGGACAATAAATATGCCCTCGCACGTTGAGCCAACACCAACGGGAATAATTACGGACGTTAAACTTGCTTTCAATATTATTTATTGTTTGAATATTTTTTATTTCTCTGGAAATCAGAATTCTTAAAAATTGTAATTTTAATTAATGTGGAATTAGTTTTCGAACATGGAATTAGCTAAGTTAATACTGTAGTTTTATATTTACATTTAACTTAATTTGATTTGTATGTGTATTAAATTTGTTTCTTTTTATTTGTATTAGTTTTTTAATATTGTTTCTTTTTGAGTAAATAATATATTAAAATATATATATTGAATAATATATTTAATGTCTTGATAAGCAGGGAATTTTATTTTTTACTAAACAGTTTCTTCCAAAAAGTTTCAGAAATATCATTATTCAACTTAATTTTAGTGTTTCATTTCATGTGTTTTTATGAAAATAAAGTAGCAGCTTGATTTACGCAGATCTCTTATTCATGTTCCATGTGACCATCTATCCCCTACTATCCGTGTCATCTCTCCCATAGGTATGGGAGAGATGACTTAATGTCAAAAAAATTTTTTTAATTCTAAAAATAAGAAACAGCATTAAAAACATAAAAAAAATAACGTAAATATGAAAGCAAAGGATAAATCAACAGTTTAAAGCTTTCAAACATTTAAAAAATAAGGTTTTTAATATTTTACGTGAAAAATTCGAATTGTGTGTCATCTCTCCCAACTTTACCTTATGTATTTATGTTTGCATATATTGACATGTATTCATGTCTTTCTACCATATACTTTTATACGATCTTCCTTTCTTTTTTTTCTTTTCCATTGATAATTTTCCTTCTTGTTGAGTTTTTCTCAGCTTTGGTGTTTCCTTCCAGAAGCTTATTTTGCTAAGCTAATATTTCTGTTTTTCCACCAACCTTTTCTGTCTTTATATTTCAACATTTTCATTATATCTTATCTCTTTAATCAAATTTCCTCAAATTGAGTTTAGAAGCAAATCGATGTTTATTCATCCGTTTCTGAAAAGACAAGAGAAAATATCAGTGTTAGTGAATTCCACCTTAATCTTCATTTGAAAAGATTTGAAAACATTAGTAAGTCGAAATTTTGTTATAATTCTAATGAAATAGGAATAGTGAATTTCATTCACTTATTTTTTAACAAGTAAAGCCTGATTCCTTCTTTTCTTTTTGTTAAAGATCAGATAGCTTGCGATTATTTTCGAATAAAATGATCACAAATCCATCCTCATACTTCACCTTCCCTAAAAAGTAATCCATTTCTATTAATAATTAATGAATAATAAAGACGAAACTGAATTGAAACATCACCTTTTATAAAGCACATTCATTTCTTACGTGCGGAAGTGGCTCAGGTTCCGGAAGTGGCCACCGTTCTTGTAGACCAGGAATCCTGTGCACAACATTCTCTACAGTAATGTTGATCACTGCCCGTGATACGTTTTACTTTAAGGTAGTCAAGTTCGGGACCCCACCGAGATAGACGCTGGCCTTCATGTAACCCCGCAGACAAAAGTCGCATGGAGTTAAATCCGGGAGCAAGGCGGCCATGTAACCGCAAAGAAGCGACTGATGATCTTTCGTCTGTGAAGTGATGTAGTATTCCGATAGAGCAATGTATGGTAGTGCTCCATCTTCCATAAAATTTATCTTGTCCAGACATTGTCTGCTGAAGTTGCGGAATGACAAAACTGTTAGTATATCGCGATATTTCTATATAGTAATGATGAAACTTGTTACCCTTCGTATCGGAGGAATGTTCTCAAAAAAGGACGAAATATGCTATGAAGCGACATCAAACAATGATTTTTGGTGAATTTCATAAGATTTCCTGAAACGCATGAGTTTCTGAAATTTTCCTATCCATAGCCCGAATTACTTGCGCTACTTTAGCCTACGTAGCCGAGAATTTACTTCAAAGGCTTTTACCTGTGTTTTATGCTAACTAGTCATAAACTACAACAACGCCGTATTTCCCTCTATCGGCGACTTTTGGAACTACTTTTTATTTTTCGCAGAATCTTTCTTCCCATATCTTCATTAGTTATCCCACCAAATTTGGTGCTATTCCGTTTGTTTGATTGAACTACATATGGCTTTAAGTAGTGTTAGTTTAATTACGCCACCTTATTTATAGGTGTATAGGTATATAGGTGGATTCAAAATTCCATGTATAAACTTGGTAGATCTAGAATACAGAAACAAACCATATTTGTTGTGAAACGTTTGCCCACAAACGCCACACGAATGTGCTAGAAGGCGCTGTTTGGCAGCACATTAGTTGGGCAGATCTTCATCATCATTTGAGATGTTGACTTTGTATGAATAGGATGTAACGCTTTACTAATGCTGAGCGGGCAGATGTGAATCTAGCCTATTGGGCAGCGAACGGAAATGGACCGCTGAACGATTGTATCGTGAAAGATTCCCCAACAGATGCGTGCCCAATCATCAAACGTTTGCACCAGAGATTGTGTGAACTTTGAGAAGGAACTTTGAGCACTTACTGTGAAGCTATAAGTGCACACCTTAATGTCATATTGTAAACTTAGGACTAATAAACATGGTGTTCACTTGTTTCTTTTATTTCTGTAACCTTATTGTGCCTTCTAGCACATTCGGGTGACCTTTGCGGACATGCGTTCCACTATGAACGTTCCACGGTTTGTTTTTGTATTCCTGACCTATCTTTAAACTTTGTACAGGGAATTTTGATCATCCTGTATGTATGAGTGTATTATTATATTGTTATTATAATATACACTTATAATGAAATACGATTATACAGTAGAACCTCATTATAACAGACTAATAGGGGCTGAAGGTTGTCCGTTTTAATGAAAGTCCCGTTTATAACAAATAATTCTTATATGGGTGTAATGCAGCAGGGTGTACATCAATGAAAGTACAATAGTTAGCTATAAAAAGTGTTTATTATATATCAAATAAAAAAATAGCCTTCAACATAGTAGGTTGAATTGAAAAAGATATGAATGTACACATTCCATTAATTTTTAGAACAAGAAGATCGTGTTTCATGTTGATTGCTTACATTCATTGGTTTGAAAAAATAATTTATTTTCTGCTGGGTTTGTTTGCTTCTTATTTCTTCAGTTAATAACTGACGGAGGTGTTCATAATATGCAAACACATTTTCATTTGCTGATTGTTCTACATATTGAATAACAAAATTTAAATGGTCTTTCACTTCGCTCACCTTAATTGAAGGCTGCCAATTTTTTTTAAAACTGTCCGTTATAAGCGACATCCGTTACAATTAGGTTCTACTGTACTAAGCATTCTCCATTTTTGGGAAAATTAAAGAATGAATTAGGAAAATATTTCAGATGTAAAAATACAACGACTCTATAGTATTTTGCAAAAAGAAAGGGTAATATATGGTCATTTTGGTAGCGATCGATTTTGTCTGGAACAAACGTCACCAGTCATGACGTCATAACTTGAACTGAACTCCGAGTAGTCAGTCCAAGATGGCGTCGTTTTGTGATCGCATAAGCGTGACCAAGAAAGGACTGTTCATTTTCATTTGCTGATTGTTCAACATATTGAATAACAAAATTTAGATAGTCTTTCACTTCGCTCACCTTAATTGTAGGCTGCTAATTTTTTTTAAAACTGTCCGTTATAAGCGACTTCCGTTATAATAAGGTCCGTTATAATGAGGTTCTACTGTATATTAATAATATTTTTACCAATTGATTACTCTAAAAATCCAACACTCATATTTTAAACTTTAGAAGAACTTGTTTCTTGAAAGAATAGTTGTTTGTAAATTGTGAAGATGAATATTGTAATAATTTAGTAAACACGCGTGGAATGTGAAAGAAAACTGTCAAGACGTGAGTGGAATTTACTGAAGCTGATTTTTCATTCATCATCCACGGTCGGTAAATATTGATTTTTAATGTAAAGAAAGAGATATTTGATGGAAGAGTTTAGAGAGTTTAGAAAGAAAGAAAACTAAAAACAGAATACGAATCAAAGCAGTAGATATTTAGCTTAGAGGAATTCATAGATGAAAAGGGATTTATCTGATGTTGGAATGAAAGTTAGTGTCTGTTGGGCAAAATACAAAATAATTATTTTTCTTTCAACAAATTATCACGAGCCTTAAAAAAAAAAAAAAAAAAAAAATAGGAAGAAATGTTAATGAATAGAATGAATTGTACAGCCTTCAGTACTTATTATTCCTTTCCATCGATGATATACTAAGTAAAAATTAAAAAAATCTCGTTGAAATTTTCTTAAGGAGGCAGGTTAACAATGTACCGTATATGCTCCAATAGAGGCCCCCGGCGTTTATTTGCAAAACTAACCTCGGCTCCCGGCGCTTAATAGAGACCGGCTGCTATTATAGGCCGGCCATTATTAACAAAAACCTTCAGAACGCAATATTGTTACTCATAAATATCGGCTAATATTACAAACAGCTACTTTATTTGAATTTCACCTGCTACATAAGACTGTTTAAGATAAATGGCGATGTTTTTCTGTACCTTTCGCTGCTATTCATCGTCCCAATCCGCAATGACGGACGGCCGCCTCACCGGAGGTTTCTTTCGCGTATTTCACCGCGCGAATCTTTAAGGCAATGTCAAATGACTGTTTCGGCGGCATTTTGTAAAGCAATATACCATAAGGTATTATGCACGACTACAAAGATACGGACGCTTACACTAGAACCGGTAGGCAAATGTCAAAGACCCGGCTACTATTAGAGACCGGCTCCTATTTGACCGTATCCCCTCTGCAGCCCGGCGCTTATTAGAGACCGGCGACAATAAGAGGCTCGGCGTTTATTGGAGCATATACGGTAAATGATCTTTCTCTTCTAAATAAACATTCATAGTCACTTAATAAAGAAGAAAGACATTTACAGCAATTGATTATACAGTTGAGATATTGCGAAGCCTTAAAATTTCTGAAAAAACAATCCTGTGAATTAACTAATATTATGCATCAGATTTTGAAGCGGAATATTGATGAAAATATTATGTAACAATGAAATTCTTTTTTAGGGTAGAATTATTGAGAATGTGACTGAAATCATCTGAATAATCTGATCGATAATATCTCGTAATCCAACACTACATATCAAAGGGATCTAATTATGGGGTCTAATTAGCAGTCTACGAATCTCTTCTTAACAATGGAAATAAAATGAAAACGAAACTAATTAATTACAGGATTAACGTGTAGATAATGAAAACTTGGATGAATAAAATAAAGCTAATACTCCTGCACAATAACCATATTTAAAACCAAGGCATCTTAATGTCGGACTTGTATTTCATTGAGGCTCCTTTTTTAGATAAATTGTTCAGTGTTGTTTTAGGCGCACGCCATCGAGTGCTCCTCCAAGCAAGTCACGATCGCAAGAGATATGTAAGGTACCGGGGAGTGAGGAGATTGGTCGGAAGAAAAGGGAGGTGCCATGGAAAGCTATCGTAGATGAGAGGAAACATCCGTGGCCCGCGCCTTCTCAAAGAGAGCAGCCAGACAGACTTCGTGGTGTGATAGGAGGGCTTTATTGAAACTAAATGGGAGGGGAAGAGAGGGAGTACAAATAAAGAGAAACAGGATGGCTCACGGTACCGGGCTGTAGTAACCCACAGGTAGGGCTGAGGAGACTGGCATCATCTGCGGTGTCCGGCGGAGGGATCTTCACTGCCGTCGTTGACCTTGTGATCGTCTGCCGGCACTGGAGAACAGAAGGTACAAAGACGAGCGAGTGCTCGGGATGGTCCTCTCGATAGATCCTTCGACGATAAAAGCGCAGCGGAATTTGGGGTGGCACCAAGTATCCCGGTGCTCAAGTCGGGGATTATTTCGACCTCTGATCGGTGACTCTGCGATGAGTAGGGCGAGATGGCTCAAATAAAAAAAAGCGAGGGCGATCGCACAGAGTTGCGGATCTACTCGCTTTCACTTTCACTGGCCTTCTGTCTGTTGTTTTTTGCTCTTTTCTTCCAAAGAAGCGAGGTGTTGGCCCCCGCTGTCGCCTCTGGTCAAGGAGGATTGGCATCACTTAGACAGTCTCAGGAGTGACCGTTCCTTTTGTTTTCCCTGTATTGAGAGCAGGGTTCTGATGCAATTTAAAAACAGGAGGACAGGGGAATCGGGCTTTTAATGTCGGAAACAACAGGCTTCACGGCCTGGTTGCCTTTGTGTGCCATCCATAAAAGCTCTTACGGGTCACTTCTGAGTTTGAGAAAAACATTACCTAATTGGCAGAGAGAGGCACCGTGTTGGCGGGGAACGAAACCGGGGTTTGATAGGATGGCAGAAATATAGAAAAGTTGGGAAAATGTGCAAGAAGCGAGATGCGGAAGGAAAGAAAGAGGAAGAAGGGTTAAGCAGAAGCTCCGAGACGCGAACGGCGTTCGTGACAAAATACCATTGAGATATGTGTCTGTTTGGTTGACGTTATGTTTATAGCAATCCAACATCATATGATTGATATTCGGGGAGAAAGGGCAAATTGATACAGGGATAGGTTGATACAGTGAGATTTGTGAGGTAAGTCGTTCCTGTTAAATAGGGAGACCCCTTCCTTTGAATGCTTCCAAAGGACTGTGATTGGTTGAGTAGTAGTTTTGAGTGTGAAATTATTCTACTAAAGCTGTTTTTTAGAGCAAAAAGTAACTTTTCAAAGTGTGGTTCAAATGGCTTGGTATTTGTAAACGAATGTTGAAGAATTCTTTCTTCGCGATACTTCGTTTCCTCAGTAAAAGATAAGAAAACTCAGTTGTCATTGATTGTTATCTGTGATCTCTCTTAGGTTATGTTGATTTAAATATAATGCCTTCAGTTGCGGCAAATTGTTACGTATAGAATGAGACGTATGAATTTTCCCAAGCTACTTCTAATTTTTTAAACATATGTTTATTGAAAATGGTCCTAAATTATCTAAAAAGACCTGGAAAATACCACGTGATACGTCTATAAAACCTATGCTGATTTCGTAAAAGGCTCTTTGTCTTTGAGAAAGGCTGCTCAGACTTACGGATAGACAAAATGACGTATAAAAAAATATAAAAAGAAGTATAAAAAAAAGAAAGAAGAAAGTCTCGTTAGGGAGCCGAAATTTAGAATGGGTTAAAACATCGACACGTCTTGAGTGAAGATTTAGAACTTCAACTACATCAGTACATACTTCATAGCTCCAAAATTTACTATAGGCTACTCCCAAAAAATATAAGACATTTTGCATACGAATTCCTAATACTTGGATAAACTGTAAAATTGCAACGACAGAATGGTTTACAGCATTGATGAAAAGGCTCCCCCGGATTGTCTATCAGGAAACCGGAACCCACAAGTATAAGCCGCGTCACTAGCTTTAATAAGCATAATGTTGGTATTTTGTTCAGTAATGTAAAGAGTATTTTTAGATAAACGCAATTTTTAGTAAGTAAAGAAATTTGGAATACAGATGAAATTGGCCTTCAAAAATTGGAAAGAATGGGATACATCAAGTAAGCCAGGCAACATCAGCAAGAGAACACCTATAACCATTGTTACTGCTCTTAAGTGCTGTTGGTAATTCAATACCCCTTTGTTTATATTCCCTAGAATTTATTTTAAGGATCATTTTATCAAGAGCGGACCTTTTTCGTATATTGGCAATTCATATACAACAGGTTGGATGACAGACCAGTTTTCTAGTTTATCAAACACTTCATTTTTCCAGTTTATCAAACATGTCACAGCTACGTCAAGTCTACAGTAGAACATCCTTGTTTACTCATATTTGGCAACCTTGAATCAATAAGCTTGCAAATTTTTGCAAAGACAACGGGATTATTCTGTTGTCACCTAATACATCATCCCACCACCTATAACCACTGAATAAGTCGGTTACGGACCCTTCAGGAAATTTTATTTAGGAGCAGTCGATAATTTAATGACAGTTTGATAACCATAGAAACTGTTAGTTCTATGTTTTAGTCACCGTTCTTGTAAAAGAGCTTCACAACCAGAGCGCGATCCTTCTTTGAGAGAGTCATGGCGAGCTTCTCAGAAGCAATAAGAGGAAAAACGCCATTTACCCGCGTTTTTATAACAAATGCAATGTGTCGTGCGCATGACACGTCTTGTATTTTGCATACTATGACGCTTAAAGCAATATCTTTTGCTAACTATTTTTTTTTCCTATGCCATACCATTTTCTCTTTCTTCGAGTATATTCAGTTCAAATTTCAGGTCATTCTGAGCAGTTTTTTTTTTTTACAGCATGTTGAAATTTGAACTTTAATTACAATCACCCTGTATATATATTTGGAGTTGGAGGTGTTTTTGAAAGATAATTGTTCTATTTTGCTTTTTATTTTTATTTTAATTTAATGTTATTTTTCGCTTTGGAATCAGCTTGATTCAATACTGTTTCTTAACCTAGAGTAAATTTGAAATTAAACATAAGGAATTTGAGAAGTTCTCACACATTTTTTACAGTTTGGTCTTTTATACTGTAGTTATTAAAATGATTAAATAAGTAAGAATTATTCGTTTAGAACTGATATTTATCTTATTTGGATTCATTCTCTGTAAAAGAACAATTTTTCTTTCCAAGCTTTGTTACAGATGAGATAAACAGAATTCTTTAGAAGGTATTTTAAAATTCCAATTATGATCATTATATCATAAACCTATAATATTTAATATTTTACCGATTATTTTTGATAGAAACAAAAGAAATTATAATTATAAATTTCACTAACAAGTAAGCTGAGCTTTATAATTTGTTAAGGA
>JAFIDM010014012.1:3266285-3284831 GCA_023159025.1 Thereuonema tuberculata
TACTTTAAATTATAGCTTTACTTATGATTTTATTTCTAATATGTTATGAAAGAATCTTCTCCTTTTATTTTCCAATTAATTTCTTTACAGGTGCTGAGGTTTTTGAATGTAAAGAATGCGATATGGCTTTCATTTCTGAAAAATATTTCATACAACATAAGAAGTATAATCATCGTGATTGGAAAGAAAAGAAGAAACACCAGTGTCCTCTGTGTCAATATTCAACCGATAAAACAACTAACTTAAAAAAAACATTCAAGAACTCATTCAAGGGAAAAACCCTATCAATGTAAAATATGTCAAAAAGCGTTTACTCAAAACGAAAATTTAAACAAACACATGGTAATTCACATAGTCGGTTTGCAAGTGTACAAAAATCTATGTCCCGTGGGATTTTTGATGATACAAGCATGGGAGTGGTATCAATCTCTTCGTTATAACATGGAGAATCAGTATTTGGATGGTGGACAGTAGCCACTAGTGGCAGATTAATCTTATACGGAAAAAACAAAATGGCCGCCGCTGTGCCGTACATGGTACTGGTTTTTCATGTTTATCTCGTAAAATACAATATTTATGACAATATGACCTATTACTAAAAGTATTCGGTATTAAATTCTACACAAAACATGTTCTTAGGATATTTTGTGTACGGCCAACCTTTAACATAGAAATTCGGCTTTGAAATAAAGAATTTATGATTTTGTTTTGTTGATTTTGTGAATATAAAATTAACTCAGATGCTTGAAATCTCTAATATTACTCACCAATATCATCTTTTTGGAACTTTGTACATGTAATGTTGTGGCTTAATAGGTGGGATTAGAATGGGACATGGGTGCGAGGCTAAATTTTTGTCCGAGTGATGTTGGACTTTGGACATTGGAGGAAAAGACGGGAGAGACATCATTTTTCTTTGTGTGCGTGGAGACTCGGATTTCCGGAAAGCAGTGTGTTTTTGGGGTTCGATACTCTGGGTAAGTGTCTTTTTTCAATCCTATTTTATTGAGCCACAACAGAGGGAATAGTTTTGTGATTACTTTAATTAATTTCTTGTATCGATTGAAAAAATATTAATGAAAATCAAATAACAAAGAACGAAGATGTACAGAGACGAGCAAGCAATATGTCACAGATGCTCATGTCAAATTGTCTTTCTCGAAGACAAGTAGAATACAAAACATGTT
The DNA here is from genome assembly GCA_023159025.1 of Thereuonema tuberculata. Classification (NCBI taxonomy): domain Eukaryota; kingdom Metazoa; phylum Arthropoda; class Chilopoda; order Scutigeromorpha; family Scutigeridae; genus Thereuonema; species Thereuonema tuberculata. Next base: position 3,267,473 of record JAFIDM010014012.1, read on the forward strand.
TAAGTTTCCATCACAGTCGAGACCTACCTCTTCAATTGGCTTGTGACTTAACCATTCATAATACAACACGAAGTAAGTCTTTGATCAAACTCATGCATAACGTCGGGTGCAGTATTGATTACGCAAGAGTCCTGAGAATTGAAACAGATATTGCAAGAAGTGCTGTTAATAGGATCATTAGCAATGATGGCGTGTACATACAGGTTTACTCATTGTGCTATGGACAATATTGACTTTTGTGAAGACACCATTGACGGAAGAAGGACATTTCATGGGACGGCTGAAACTGTTTACCAAGATGTAAAAGAGTCTGATCGACATGCTCCAATATCATTGGCCTTATCAAATAATTTGCCATTACCATCTCTTGAAGATGCCTTACCAAAAATCCTTTCTTGTACAAAACCTACGAACTGGAATACATGCTGTCCAGAACCTGTCGTTTCCAATATTATCCAACAATATGGTGACTTACTTCAGAAAACAATATGTTCTGACAGTGTTTGGTTCCTATTACGAAGATCCATATTGAATGGTAATGATATATCTATCTCCTCTCCCACATGGATTGGATATAACAGCTATTTAGGAGATGTGAAATGTGTTTCCAGAGTTTCCTTGCTGCCAGTATTTCCAGAGCCTCCAACTAATAGTTCTGTTCAGTTAACAGTTATGAGGCAACTTGAAAAACTTAACGAATTCATAAATAAAACGACAAACAAAGTCGTTGTTACAGCTGACATGGCAATTTATAAATCTTTAAAGCAGCTTGAAATGGCAAAAGAAGATTGCAAAGGCAAATCGATATTGAAGCCTGGAGAGCTGCATATAATAATAGTCAACTTAGAACAATTGGTGAGTTCATAGGTGGAAGTGGAATACCAGAGCTGTGGGTGGAATGCGATTTGTACTCCTCGGCGACTATGAAACAAATACTAGAGGGAAGACATATAAGGAGAGCTATTGAAGCCCATTTAACTACTACAACCACATTAAATATTCTTCTTCTAGAAGAATTTGACAAGGAACACGCGGGAAAAATTACCTTGTTACAGCCTCTATTAGATGAACTGGCTATGAGTTTACAATCTAAGAATGAAACCAATATTAAACAAAACCATAATCTATTTCATTAAAGAAAATAGGTTACTTGAATAAATTAAAAGATTTGTGAGTTCTAGGAAATCAGTGGAGCCAGTCTTCAAGATGGCATGTTCATATATGGATATGGTACAGTCTATGCTGTGCTTTATCAGATCTGTTAGAACATCTGATTGGAATCTCAGCCAGGCTTCTTTTCATGACTTTCTGAAATATTTCTTTGCTCTTAATAGATTAAATTATGCACGAATGATTTCACTGTATCTTGCTGAGATGGATGTATTACAATTAACAGATCCAGATATCTGGAAAAAACTTCATAGAGGGAAAATGGGTTGTCAATCGTAATGTTGTACCCTTCTGTGCCCTAGGTGCAGATGAAGCCTTAGAACACCAAAACCGAAAATTGAAAATGCAAGGAGGACTGGTAGGTATTATACAAAATGATAATGCCAGAAATAGTTTCTTCTTTGTAAATCCCGAACTGAACAGAATTTCAAATGAGACGGAAATGTTGCTTGGGATGAAAACTGTTGGACAGACAAACCACCACGGGCTTCTAGATAGTGCCCAAAAACGCCAGGATCGCAATGTCTTGAAACTGAAAGATGCGTTTAAAAATTCTACCAACCCTTTTCAGTGTATAAACCAACAAATGACCCACATTCTTACTCAAAGAGTGCTCCCGGAGGACGTGCAAGATTTTGTAAGTAACGTAGCAGAAGTGGGTAAAAAGTTGGAGGAATCTTTCGTGGCAGAGCGTATAAATAGCCACAAAACACAATTTTGGTCTACAATGAAGAAATATCCCACAAAAACTTGTAAAGCGTCAGCAAAAAAAGTTAAAGTTGTCCTTAAAGACAAAATTGTATCTATGAAAACTGATCTCTCACTTATGTCTAGGCTATTGATTGCATCTCGAAGCAGAGATGATATTGACATAAAGTTCAATCTAAGCAATTACGAATTTTCACCCCTCCCAAAATCATTGTTTGCTAGTGATGGGAAAATGCATCACTGTTCCAACAAATCCAAACTTGCAGTGATTTTGGAGTCATTGCCATCAAATGAAGAACAGATTGACAGCAGTTCACCACTATCACATCCAACAGATGACTCACACGGATCGGACAAAATCGCGGCTATAATTGATGGAATTGCTCTACTGCACACTACAATAAACGTAACACAGTAAAATCATGTCGTGATCTAGGAATACACTTAAGCAAGTGGATTGGTGACAAATTCAATGCATACAATTCAGTATATGTTGTGTTTGACACGTATAAGGAGGATTCATTAAAAAATGAAATGAGACGTATTCGGCAAATGGGCAGTGATCCAATCCGTTACAAAAATAATATCTGAAATGATAGTTAGCAAAACTATCAATGAAGAACTTGCTTGCTCATAATAAAAACAAAGACGAGCTTACAGAGTTTCTCTCTAATCACATATTACAATGGGGAGTGAGCAATAACAAGAAATATATAGTTAGTTGGCGAGATCAAGCTGCACCATCAGATGGAACAGATGTGTCAAGCCTTCGGACCACACAGGAAGAAGCAGATACAAAAATCATACTTCACGGAGTATACATATCACAACAAGGATACAGAACAACGCACGTTTATTCGCCAGACACACATGTTCTGGTTTTAGCCTTAAGGCGATTCCCTCAAATGACATCACAATTTGGAATTTTCCTTGGGCAGGGAATGAAAAGATTTGTTGACATAGCTTCCATCCACAAGTCACTGGGATAACTCAAATCTGCTGCTTTCCCTGGACTTCATGCCTTATCTGGTTCAGATGTCACTGGGACATTTGCCAATAAACGGAAGCTTAAATGGTGGAAAACATTCAATTCCGTCAATGATGACCTACTAGAGGCCTTAGCAAAGATTGGTACAACACCCACTCTTCCAGACGATGTCAGAAACGCTTTGGAGTCATTTGTTCATCAATTATATATTCCAAAAACTACAAGGACTGAGATTGGAGATGTGCAATGGTGGCTTTTCACCAAAAAACAATGTCAAGATGAAAATCTTCCACCAACAAAAGCTGCTCTAACTCCTGAACTGTTAAGAGCTCATGTTCAGGCATTTGTGTGGAATCAAGATATCAACCCAAACCCAGTCATACCGTCACCACTCAGCTTCGAATGGACATACGATGGAGGAAGGTTTGAACCAATCGCTTGTACCTTGGCTTGTGTTCCAGACCTTATGGCAGAGCTTTGTAGATGCACATGCTCCCTACGTCCCTATTGTCCACCATGCACCTGTCTCATGTATGGACTAAAGTGCACAGAAATGTGTAGATGTGAAGGTGATCCAGAACTTTGTGAAAACTCTAAGGAATCGGAAGACATAGATGAATGCAATGAATCAGCTGTAGAAAGTGAAGACGAGATTTATGATGGAGATTGTAATTGATAAACTGTTGTTTAGTAAAATACAGTAGACATATATTTGGTCTTTGTATTAACTTTGAAGTCTAATAATGTCTTAGATTATGTAATTCAATTGTAAACTTAACATTTATATATTTGCAAATAAAAAAAAAATAAAAACTACACTCTTTGCACTTTTTGGAAAACAAAATCATAAATTCTTCATTTCAAAGCCGAATTTCTATGTTAAAGGTTAGCCGTACACAAATATATCCTAAGAAAAAAAAAAAGATATCCTAAGAACATGTTTTGTGTAGAATTTAATATTGAATACTTTTAGTAATAGGTCATTTTGTCATAAATATTGTATTTTACGAGATAAACATGAAAAACCAGTACCATGTACGGCAGCGGCGACCATTTTGTTTTTTGAGTATAAGATTAATCTGCCACTAGTGGCTACTGTCCACCATCCAAATACTGATTCTCCATGTTATAACGAAGAGATTGATACCACTCCCATGCTTGTATCATCAACAATCCCACGGATGTACACTTGCAACCAGACTAATACCTAAGTACCATTCTAATAACTGTTCTATTTACAACTGAGAGTAAGAATCAATTATATTGATTGTTAGTGGAATAGAAAAACCTTCTTTCATAGTTATAGTTAAGGTTATAGTAAAAGAGCAATGCCATCGAACAAAAGAAATATGTTTTATTAAGAAATAAGAATATTATTTAAATAATTTTAATATGAAAGAAGGATAGTAATCGCGAACAATTGCTTGTCAGCTCCAGGCTAAGTTCTTAGACTTATTTTTTATTAAATTAGTTGTAGGATACCATTTTGGATTTAAGTTATTTCCTATAAAATAATCACTTGGTTACGAAGATTCTAGTTTATTTTGTTGAGACCATCACAAGGGTTATAGTTATCACAGTTTCCCAATTTTTACAGATAATAATTCACTTATCAGAACCTTTGCGTCTTCTATAATAAAAAGGCAATGAAAAGGACATTGAACTTCAATTAAAAGTACGAATACCTTTGCAGAAGATAGAGTACTTAAAGATTAAGTATTACAGGAATTTAAATTAGTCCAGGCAACGAAGGAAAAATAGGGGAAATAATTCGTGTAAAAGCCAATTTTGGCACAGTTGTAGGGGAAGGTGTCCTGAACAACATACTAAAAGTACTGATGGGTGGGGGGTGAAGCTAAGGGATGGGTGGGGGTTTAAAGGTCCCTGTTTTTATGTTTGCGTGAATAACTCGAAAACTGCGGCCTATTGAAAAAAATGTCCAAATACATAAAATTCTCTACAAAAAAGGTCCTATACACTTTTTCTCTGGGATATATACTTAAGGAGATATGGAGGGCGAAAATGGACAATTGGAAAAAATGTTTGTTTTGTTGTTAAAAATGGTAAGTATATTCCTCAATATGAAATCCACATTAATTATCGAAGTTCTAATTATTTTCGTAATCGAAACTATCGTCATCGTCGACGGTGTCTTCGATGAGGGCTCCGTTAGTGCACGAGCCGAAGCATACACCGCAGACACTGGAGCAGGCAATGCCTGCTTTCCGGCAACCGCAGCACACCCCATAGCCAGTCGTGCATAGGTAAAATATGGTTTTTAGAATGGGAGTCAGGTGCTACAGGGTCGTTGGTTGTCACCGGTTTTAGGATGCCATCGTCTCCCCTGGTCCAACCCCATTGGGTGGGTGGTAGGGGTTGCCGAGCCGTTGTTGTAGCTGTAAGTACGTAATAAGACCAAAGTAAGTATTTGGCGCAAATAGATATTTGTAATTCAAATAAAACAGTATTTGACAACTATTGTAAATACATATACCTGTAGGTACACTCTGAACGAGTGGTGCTTCGAAGCTTCTGTAGGAGAAGGAAGAGTGGCCATATCAGATTTCGGCTTCGTCGATGCTCTCAAAAAAGCCGAGTACCGGTGTTTGTTGAAGTTTTGTTCCTGCGCTGGCGCTTGGCAAATCGCCAGAAACAGCTTCTCGCCAGCTGTGCAATACCCTCAGGTAATGTTGAGGATCAGTGAAAATGTCTGAGATTTTTGTATCAGGTCAGGTTTAGCTGTGAACAGCTTAGCCATTCCTACTTTCCTCTTTCCATGGATCGCTGAGATGGTGTCGCATCCGGAGAAGCTGTGTAGAAGGAGGATCGTCTTGGCGAATGGGAGCTGTTGAAGTTGTCCTCCTGAAAACAATTTGGTTTCCACCTTCCCACGACCTGGCTTCAGAAAGAACACATTGGTAGATGGTGGAGCCAATCCTATGAGGAGGACTATCAAGTCCAAATTCTCCCCAACTACTGCTACAGGGTTGATGCACAGCGGCTTTATCCAATACACACCTCACAATAGTGCCATCAGCATCCCCTGTTGCAACAGTTGTTTCAATCCCTCCTGCTATCATCTTCTCGGTGAGCAAGTGGATCAGTCTTGTTTTGTTCCTGTCATTGGCGAGAAACTGCTCCTGTTGAATCGTGATGGTCGTGCTTTCAGTTTTTGTCAGCCCTCTTCGCTTCTGCTCTGCTCGTTTTGTGCTGTTGACATCACTGTAACCATCAAAAACCACCGTACAATTTTGATGTAATGTTTCTGTATGTAGGCAATTGAAGAAATGCTGGAGGACGGTTTCCACTTCATGCGGTGGAGAAGGAAACCACCATTTACCACATTGGTGCTTTGGGTGAGATCGACAGTTACGTTGTTCTCTACTGGCAAAACATCGTAGAGGGATGACTTCATCTCTTTTCGCATTCCAACCTCGAGGAACAGAGCCAGAGAGAATTCATAGGTCAACAGCTCTGCCACATCTTCGTCGCTCTTTTTCGTTATGACAATTCTTTGGAAAATTGTCAGAGGGTTAACAGTAACTGTCTCACCATTGATTTTTAACCATGATCATAGTTTAGATTTCGAAGATAATTAGGAATTCGACAATTGATGTGGATTTCATTTTTAGGAATATAAGTGTCATTTCTAACAAAAACATGAATTTTTTACAAATTGTCCATTTTCCCCTCTCCATATCTCCTTATGTATAAATCCCTGAGAAAAAGTGTATAGGACCTTTTTTGTAGAGAATTTTATTTAAATTAATTTAGTATATGGACATTTTTTGACTATAGGCCGCAGTTTTCTGGTTATTCATGACAAACTGAAAAAAGGGACCTTTAAACCCCCACCCTCCCCTTAGCTCCACCTCCACCCATCAGTACTTTTAGTATGTTGTTCAGGACACCTTCCACTACAACTGTGCCAAAATTGGCTTTTACACGAATTATTTCCCCTATTCGGCCTTTTTTGGTCTTCGTTGCCTGGACTAAAATTGTACCAAAAGCAATTCAGTCAACTATAATGTAAGAATTGCATTAATTGAAATGTTTTATTTTTAATCTGAATAGTTGTCTAATATTCAACAGCACAAATACGATGGGAACAGTACCGATACAATACTCATTCCTCAATGATTAGGTACAACTCCGTCCATCTAATTCACTTGTTTCTATCCACTGCTAATCCATTATTCTGAATTATTAATAATTAACGAAATTGCTTTGAATAAACTAATATGTACAACTTAAACTCATTAAGAAACAATTTAAGGCTATAGAATTGATAAGAAAAAAATAAAGGACAATTCTTCAGCATCTCAAACATTCCCCAGTTATTTGCTAAAAGATTTGTTTGTTTTTGTGTAAATTGAAGATCAAACTGAAATCAAAACCGGATATTTCTAAAGTATCGTTTGGTGAGAATAGGATTTTTGTTCTATTTAAAGTTAGTCTAATATTTTACTAGTTACATTAAATTTCTAACAAGTATTTGTAAGTTTTTATTCGCTTTCTAAAAGAAAATACAATTGATTATAGGAGGAAGAAGAGAAAAGTCACATGTATGAGAAGAAAGATTCGACAATAAGTCAACTTTCATAAGAATAATAGTTTTATTTATGCATTACACACTAATAATGGCTATAATATATTCACTAAGATAATATGTTATCGTTCAGTAAGTGATATTAATTTCTAGTTACGATATTGTCCGAAGTTTCAATGGTTAGTAGGGTTAAAAAAAAAACATTGTAATCTACTGATTATTATTATTATTATTAGGAAAACTGTTAGTTTCAGTAAATAGTAATACATTCACTTATTATCGAACTGTTGTGTTCGTTCACATCTCTTTAGAATTTGTACAGAACTTTTATTGCACAACTTACAGCTATTATATTTTCAGCTTATACAGTAATATTTCATTAACATACTTTGAGACCATTATTAAGAATCTAATGATGCAATAAATTTATTCATATTATTTTATCGTAAGAAATGAATTTTATATCTTATTATTCATTAATCTGAAGGGAAAACTAACTTATAGGGAATTTTCCTAACAAACAAATAGAATCGAGACTTTAAAATATTTTACGAAAAGAAAAAGATCAATTCTTTAGGAATTGCGAATCTCAAGTGACATTTCAAGCAAATAATAAAAAACTGCATTTTTTTTATTCTCTAATAGCTAATCCGAAGATAAAAGGCAGAAGAATGATTAGAGTCCTTTGGTTGGTTCATTTGAAAGACATCTATCACTTGAGGTCCATTAGATCGCCATTGGAGAACACCAACCATATTTACCAATCTATCTGTTTGACCAAGATGCCAATGTTGTTCCCAAATGAGAGGTTGGGTTTCTCGGTTCATTTCCGACGTCTGTTAAAAGAAACCCCCTTTACTTTCCTTTCCACTGCACTTGAACATTCATAGGTTCAAAACCATTTGCTGCTACTCTTTTTTTCATTGATACCAAATAACATTTGCATGAGTTTTATTCAAAAAATTATTGCAAATTAAAGAATGCAATAATTAAATTATAAATAAACAAATTTATAATTTTAAAAGAAGAATTTTCTTTATAATTTTATAATCTTATTTCTAAATGTATTCCAAGAACACACAAATATGTAACAAAACATTTTTCAACGACTACATAATAAAAACAAAATCATTTGTTTTCTTATTTTCATTGAATACTTCCATTATAACTTTCTTTTCTTTTTCTTTCCTATTTTTTTTTTATTGAGGAGTATTTTTTTTCATTAACTTAAAAAATAGAAAGAATGAAAAAATAATCTGATAGAGAAAAGGAAACAGTGATTATAATTTAATCTGACTGAATCTGACTGTAATTTATAATTACTTTTGTGCAGTTAACAACTGATTTCTTGTTTTGTTTAAAAGCTCACTAAATCTTGATTTAAAATCGGGACTAAGAAATCAAATAAGTGTTCTTTCAGAGTAATCTTAAAATTTCATAAATGATTCCTTGTTAATTAATGGCAATTAGTATAACAATGCTTGAATTTTAATTAATAAAATTAAAATGACATATTAAAATGAATTATCTGATTTCAAATTAGAACTTATTCATTTCTGTTAGAATTGAACGTACACAGATGTTTCTCTGAAGACTATAATTCTTTTATGAAGTTTGTTTTCAAAATACAATCCCTTTCTAACTGTAACTGATTCGATCTATTTGTAATAATTATTATTTTAAATATAACATAAGACAAAGAGAAAGTGAGATAAAAATAACTTCAATTAAGCTGCTCCCAAATTATTTCCTGAGATACACAATAGGAACATTGCAGGTGTGGAAAGAGAAGCAAATACTCAAGCCATTTCAAGGACTCAACAGTATTCCTACACAACACTTTCGAAACATTATATAATTAAAAAGAAATTATTATTATTAAAAACAATATTTTATAATGTAAAATTTGTTAAGGAAATTGAGGATTTTGATGGTGATATTCCTGATGTTTTGATTAAAACTCCTGTTTATAAACCCATTATTCAACAATACTAATTGCTTCGGAAGATTTACTCCTTTATTAGCGACCCCGCATACAAAAGTGTTTAGAGGAAAATCTCTTACGTTCATTCTGTTGTCTGTCAACCATCTTTACAGGCCAAACTACAAGTCGGATACATATGAGTCATACCTTATTGGAACCCTTCTGACTTATAGGGAAAAGTAAGAGTTCGTGGTCAATTCCTGTCTCACAGGAGTAGTTGAAAATCGAAACATGTGTGAAGCAAACTTATTAAAAATTGATGTTTCTTAAACACTATTTCGTAAGAAAGGAGTGTTTTTTTAATTCGATTACTATTTTTTTTAAATTCATTAAGTCAAAATATGGAAATCCCAAATTTATAAATTATTTAATTCGCTATTTGCCCACTAGAGGCGCTCACAGTAAGAAATTGCAGATGATCTCTGAACGTTATTTCACGTTGTAAAATGGTAAAATTCATTACAAAGTTTATAAATTAAAAAAAAAAATTAGGTTCCAAGAAATTATGTACTTCAGAAGTTGAGTAGCTGGAACGTTTAGTTCGCATTTGAATTATTTCTAAAACTACTGTAATTATTTCATTATACTTCAGTAATAAAAAGGTTTTTTTTTTTTTTTTCACATATTATCATTGCAAATTTTGGATGAACTTTTTGCTACATGAAGTAAAAAACGCACAGCAAAAAATTTGGACGGTCTTTAGGGGAAGAACAATTTAATATTTGGAAGTCTCGCGGTTTTTAGTCAATTACCTTAAAAATAAATTATATCCCTCTTAATTCCTCCCTTATGAGATTCTTCATTTGCAATATACATTGTTATGTTTTTTAATCTGAGTTTTACGTAACAACTTAATATTGAAAAATTGTAAGCAACTGTTGGCTGAGATAAGTAAACGCTCTGATCAACAAGATGGAATAATCCTCTTAGATTAATAGCTATTAGCAGAAGAGAGGCGATTAGGAGATTCAAGGGGAGGATGCATTGTCAAGCCACAAAGAAGTTAATGGGCCACACTGACCCTGTGAGAACAGATTCGATTAAAAGCTCTACTATATATCTAATCACTCAATTACACTGACTGAATTTATCAACTGTTTTTCTTAAAGTAGGCGATTTAAGAAGAAAATTTAAAAATAGAGATAAAAAAAAAGTTGAAACTCTGATTCTGAATCCAATTTTTTTCAGATTTTAATTTCTTCAAACAAGTGAATATAGTTTATTTCTTATATTTATGTAAAGAATATTTTTCAGTATTGCTAACAATAGCAATAATAATGTTTTTTTTTTCTTATAAAATCAGAAAATACTATTTTTAGAAGTATCCTAAATGTCTGAATTAAATTTACATTCTTTGTCAATCCGAGAAAATATTTAAAGATATGGACTACAACTTATTGTATATTGTAATTTCTTAAAATTTTCTAACTAAACAAGAAGTTTCTAAATAAAATATTTATAATAACATTTTTATAATATTATTATTAAGATATATTTATAAAAATGTAACAATAACTTGTTGTATGTTTTGTTCTTACTAACATGTTCTAGATTAAGTGAATTTCTTAAAAGCAATATTGCAAGTACATTAATATTGATTATATTGCTCACAAAATTTAGGGGATAGTGCGAAATGAATATAATACACCCAAAAAAAATCGAGACATTTGAGTTTATTTGTTAAAGATCATCAGAGAAGCAAATGACATGAAAATGGAAGTTGTCTGAATATGCAAATGTGATACAAAACGTTAATTTGCAGGCTTGCCCACAACCCTGTATAAAGAGGCTGGCGCTGCTGGGTTATCTCCACTTTCCTGGATCAACAACAAGTGCAGAATCTTTGAGTATCACCTGAAAATGTTCCTGCAACATGATTTACCAGAATCACGCAGGGAGATTCATAGGGCGTCTTGAAGCTGGCCAAACACAAATATATAACGTACATCATATTACAACGTACATCCTACCTCGATTACAAGAAGACATTTGATTCGGTCCCTCATTCCTGGCTTCTACAGTCTCTTCATCTCAAAAAAAAAAATATCACCCCAATATCACGGCATTCTGGATGCTACGATGAAGAGTTGGAACACATTATTACATCTATGCCAATACCTCATCACTACAGTCCCCTTTCCCGTAAGAAGAGGTATTTTCCAGGGAGATTTCTTGAGTCCTCTTTCTTCAAGCACACGAGCTGTGGAGGCAGGACGAATACGTGTTGCACCCATCGTCCTGTCCGCCACTGGTCAGGTACTTCACACATTGCACCTCAGCACACCTGGACAAAAACACTTAAAATGCACAACTCATGAAGGCTGTACTCAACACAACACGCATAGTTAGGAAATTAATGGACGCAACCAAACATCCCTAACCCTCCTTGCACACTTCTTTACACTTGACAATATGTGCTTTGGTCCTTGATCCGCCATGTTGTCTTTGCTGGGGAAACCCAAGGTTTGAAACTTTTTATGGATAAAGTTGTTTGAATTTCCGATTAATAATACTTGAAATAAATTTGCTTGAAGTCAGTTTAGGATTCCAAAGTACGCGAGATAGTTTGCTCCCGAAACAATGAAGCAAGCTACATGGATTAACAATATGAAAGTGAAGAATGCGTTAGTTCACTTGTTGGCATCGGAGGTTTGGTAGTTGATGCAAGATCTCCAACCAGGAAAGTAGTCTAAGTAAGATCTCCACCAGAGAAGGTCGATGGAAGGACACTGCCGATGAGAAGAAGTACTATGGTTTAGCTGCTGAGAAATCTATGAAGTTGGAACGGAAAAGTGGATTGGCAACCGAAGTAATCAGTCTGAAGTGAGATTCGATTAGTGCCGAAATTAACTCTACCGATAGGAAGACAATGGTACCGGGATGTATGCAGGAGGCATCGTAGATTAGTTTGGACTATATGTTAAGCAACTATTTCGATCTAAAGCAGTATTTGGAGAAAGGTAATATTTAATATTGTTGTCTAGTCAGGATCCAATAGATAGGATAGGTTTGCAACTTCCATTACGGTAGAAAAAGTTAAAGTATATTAAATTAGGGCTAGTCGAATTAGGGCTATTAATGGGGCCAATTCGTTCCGACGTTAGAATTCTATATTAGATCAGAAGATCCAAGCGGACGAGCTTGTGGTACAGGGTTTAGGTTTCGAGAATTAGGTTTGAAGATCCAAGTGGACGGGCTTGTGGTATAGGTCATTAGGATTCTGGACTTAGGGGCAAAGATCCAAGCGGACGAGCTTGTGGTATAGGCCTGTTAGATTTCTAGAAGGAAAACCAAGCGGACGAGCTTGTAAGAGATACATCGAACGTACGAAATATACGTTTCAACAATCCATGTAATACTGTTTTTCACGTAATCTTCCTTAGTTTGTTTAATTCTTTTTTATTTCGTTACATTTTCATTGTAAGCTTGAAGAAGAAGAGACGATTTCTCTTCGAAAATTTGCGTTTTAATAAATGTGTATATATATATATATATATATATATATATATATATATTATTACATTTATTTATGTTGAGTATATTGATACAATGTTAATGTTTAAGTTTAATTGGGCATATCTATTTTGAATAGGAATTAAAGTTTTGAGATTGCTCACGAAGTATTTTGATATATTTATTTCTATAATATATAAAGGATTAAATAAGATGGATTTTTATTCAAAAAGAAGTATTTTGCCTTTATCCTTTCGTACAATTCACCGTCATTATTTACATACTATTTAGACCTTTCATAATAAGAGTAGGATTTAAGTTAGTAGGCCATTTCATAAACATAAGATATTTATGACACATTAACTACCATTCAAAGTATAAAGTAATTTTGGTAATGGGCCAAATGTACAAGTGTACAATATAATACAACATTAATGTTAGTATCCTCAAAGTATTTCTTTTATTTCTGATCCAATCCATAAGACATTTTAAATTGGTTTAGGACAATTATAAGACATAAGAACCCATAAGAATAAGTTATTGATTTCTTCATACTTTTACATAATAATAATAATAATAATAATAATAATAATAATAAAATAATTATACTTGACCTTCAGATTTTAGATAGTAGATTATAAACAAAAAAAAAATACGAAAAATATGAAATGTAAGATGACCGTTAGGGCTAATGTTGGTAAATTCGCATTGGCTCAGTGGTGAAGAAGCGTGTGTTGGCTATTTCTAACATTGAGTCAAGAGTTTCCATTGGTCCAATACTGGCCTATCATTTGGATGTTATATGAGTTTGAAGTTAAAGTTCGATATTAGTTGTTAAAAGTGAAAACAAAATATTTTGCAATGTTCAGCATTTTGGAAAATCACAAGATAGACCAGGCAAAGAGAGGCTAACGACATAAATAAACCAAATCGAAAACCAAAATAAAGTTATATTCTGTTTGTGTGTGTGTATGTTTTTATTATGTGATTTGCTGGGGATATATTTCCTGATCTTAAAAAAATAAATATTAGATAAATGTTTTGATAATTTCACCTTTAAACGTTTGAGAGATTTGTTTCTTATTATCATATTAACAACGATGATTTCAAAAAACCAGAATCACATTTAAAATTAAGTAATCCAATTAAGTAATGGTTATAAATATGGATAAAAACTTTAAAAAAGCACTTATGATAGAACAGGAAAGAGTTCAAAAATCCAAGATTCCTAATGAACATAGATTTTAGAATAAAAAAGAAGAATATTTTACATAATTATAAAAAAGCTAAACCAAACATAAACCTTGTTGAACTAGGTATTATAAAACATAAAATCGGATTGATCCAGTTATATAACAAAAACTGACAAAGAGGATACTACTGTTGTTTTTAGATTAAAAATATTATCTAAATTAGACATTTATCTAATATAGATATTTACCAAAAGGTATCTTAACAAAGACAACTATAAAAAAATTTAAAAAAGGAGATCAAGAACTTAAATCAAGAACAAGGTTAAGAGCAGCAATCCCAGTAGCAATCGATCGCATAATGCTCCACGGTTTCTAAACAATTAAAATCTTTACAACCTCAAAAAACCACAGAAAAAATAGAAACTCTCTCTAGATTTGGAAGATATCATTATAATAAAAATAGACCAATCATTATAAGATTTATTTCAAGAAGAAAAAAGGAAAATTGGCTTTTAGCTTTCAAACTAAGAAAATATTAAATCAATAAGGATATCTTTAAAAATGATAATAACCATTATTTAACTCATTATTTACTTCATTATTTACTTCAATTTCTTTTTTAAATTTAATATCTGTACTTCTTTTGTTTAAGTTTTCAAAAAATATGTCAAACTGACGCAATGTCCCAAACCAAATTATCAGAATATCTTCAACATAACGATAATATTCGAACCTATTTTTATTCTGTTTTTCCTTTAATAATTTATTTTCAAAATGATTCAAAAATAAATCACATAAACATCCCGACAGTGGAGACCCCATAGGAAAGCCTTTATTTTATTTGAAAAATCTTTTATCATGTTTGAAATATGTGTTTTGAGTGACAAATTCAACTAATTCCATAAAAGTATCCCTATTTAAATTATATTTTAATAAAATTTCTCTATTCTCAAATACATGTTTATCTAAAATTAACATAGTTTCTTCAACCGGAACGTTGTTGAACATATTATCTATATCAAAAAAGGACATGTTATGAAGGACTATGTCAAAATTTTATATAAGGAAACAGATTTAAGTCTAAGAAAAATATTAGAAAGTTGTATAATAAAATGTACAAAAGGAAGTAATTTTAATAGGGGCTAAAGTAGACCCTTCTACAATTATATTAGTAAAAGACTTAATTAAAAAAGATGTAAAAAAAGTGGTTAATATTGATGAATTTCATTATTGAAATGTTTTTTGATTATTGGATTGTTAGTTAAATTAAAGGATTCAAAATATCTGAGTTATCTTATTGTAAACAAGAATTGATTTATCTAATGTGTTATTATGCTGTTAGTTCATTTGGATTTGTTGTTAAATATTTGTTTTTCAAAAATTGTAAAGTAATGAAAAAGCATAATTGCTATTTCATATTGTAAAAACAATTGTGAATTGTTTCAACGCGTGTTCATGTTTATCACTAGTTTGTATTTTTGGTTATTCCAAAGAACTAATTTATTGTTCATTTCGCTTGAAGAAGGGATGGCGTATTATCATCCCGAAAATTCTGAAAAGTTTTTTAATAAACTACATGTTATGGAGATATGGTGTTTTTTTGTTTAATAAACAAAGATGAAAAGGAAGAAGTTAGAAGAAGAATTTGGAAATTTAGTAAATTACTTAGTTAAAATTGTGTATAATTAAATAAAATTATAAGTTATATTCATCAAGTTTTCAATAGCATTCACCAACCCATCAAATTCACAATAGAAATTCTTAATCAATAGAATGAAATTCCATTTTTAGATGTATTAGTGAAGCCATCCACTCCAAACTACATAATAATTTGTTACAAGAAACCTACACCCACAGAAAAGTAATTCACTTTTAATCTTGCATATCAAGACATCAGAAACAAAACTTTATGTATGAAAGTTAAGAATTAATTTATTTTATCATCATCCAGAGATAGCTTTTATGAAGACATAGAAAAAAATCGATTTATCAATAATAGTTTAAAGAAAATCATTATCAAATATATATTATCAATCATTAACCCGACAACTGTCTATTCCATATATCAAAGGTTTAAATGATTTTTTTTATCTACACCTTCGATACATAGAATAACATGTAACAGTTGCCGGGTTATTTCAAGTCCAGTTTTAAAAACAGGGACATACCAATAACATATCAAATTCCTAACAAGATCTGGGGGCACGGCAGTGCCCCCGCCAAGACGAGCCGAAGGCAGGAAGGGCACTACGTACCTTTTCTGGAAGTGTTTCGTCGTGTTTTCGAACCCTCATAGCTTCGGCCTAGATAATACTAGAGAGCTCAAATTTTCAGGATATGATGCAGTTACCAGACTAATGAAATACGCTAAGTTTCATTTATTTAGCTTTTATACTTTGGATTTTATTAATACCTAAAATACGTCGATTCCGTCACTCACTCACTGACTGACTGACTGACTGACTCATGATCATCAAAACCTCTAGGGTACATCCTGAAGTCCTAGAAAGCTGAAATTTGGTATGCAGGTTAGGATTAGCACACAAACAACAAAAAAATTAAGAAATCCGTAACTTTCACATTCCAACCCCTCATAAAGGGGGGGGGTCTGGTTACGTATTATCGAACCCTCATAGCTTCGGCCTGGATAATACTAGAGAGCTCAAATTTTCAGGATAAGATGCAGTTACCATACTAATGAAATACGCTAAGTTTCATTTATGTAGCTTTTATACTTTGGATTTTATTAAGATCTGAAATACGTCGTACCCTCAATGCTTCGGCCTAAATAATACTGTGTAATAATGTGATTTCTTCCAAAGTGCAAACAGCTTGTATATACAAGTTGACCAATAGAAAAAGTAGGGTATTGAAAAAAAATCCATTTTCTAAATAATCTTAAAACTAAATTTAGTTGTAATAGATAATCAAAACATTTCATGTAAAATAAGTTGCCAAGACTCACATGCTCATAACGCTTTCACTGTTAAAAAGTTATCAGATCTCATCTTACAAAAAGAAATGAAATCCCACCCAAAACATTTCATGTAAAATAAGGGGTTGCCAAGACTCGCATGCTCATAACGCTTTCACTGTTAAAAAGTTATCAGATCTCATCCTACAAAAAGAAATGAAATCCCACCCAAAACACTTCGTGTAAAATAAGTTGCTAAGACTCACATGTCATAATGCTTTCACTGTTAAATAGATATGAGATCTCATGTAGAGCCAAGCCCCTAACTATACGAGGCCTAACTCTACAAGCCATAACTCTAAAAACCCTATATCTTGGTCAAAAAGTATGGCTTGGCCGT
>JAFIDM010014012.1:3284931-3304549 GCA_023159025.1 Thereuonema tuberculata
AATGTTTTGGGTGAGATGAAATAGTTCCTTGAAACGGCCAAGCCATAACTCTAAAAACCCTATATCTTGGTCAAAAAGTATGGCTTGGCCGTTTCATGGAACTATTTCATCTCACCCAAAACATTTCATGTAAAATACGTTGCCAAGATGCTCATAACGCTTTCACTGTTACAAAGTTATCAGATTTCATATAGTGCCAAGCCCCTCACTATACATGCCTAACTCTAAAAACCCTACTATCTTGGTCAAAAAGTGTGCCTTGGCATACTCCATATCCTTTACATAACGCCATAGGATTGTCTGTGTGACAGCCACGAAACGGCCAAGGCATACTTTTTGACCAAGATATAGGGTTTTTAGAGTTATGGCTTGTAGAGTTAGGCCTCGTAGAGTTAGGGGCTTGGCTCTACATGAGATCTCATATCTTTTTAACAGTGAAAGCATTATGACATGTGAGTCTTGGCAACTTATTTTACACGAAGTGTTTTGGGTGGGATTTACTTTAATAGCCACAATAAGCAAGACAAAGATTTTTCTGAAAAACAAAAAAGGACCATTTACTTAGTAAGTTGCAAAGATAACAGCTACTTCTACTTAGAAGAAAGAAGTTAGCCATTGAAGAAACGACGTTACCAATAAAGAATACTGACACCGCTGTAATTCCATTCCTTTAATAGTTAACACCGCGTGTTTACTATTAAACACGCCCACTTCCCTTTATTCAACGTAACTAAAAATTCTTAAAATATGCAATTACGATTTCAAAAGAAATGCATAGAAAGTCATTGAATACATCTGTCCTATTCATAAATTAACCAGTTCTCCAAAATAAAAACAAAACAAGATAGGGATACGATTAGTAAACCAATCACAATGCTTCGCAACGGCTTCTGAAATATTGCTTTAATTTCCTTATTATTATAAATGTGATTGTTGCGAATGCAAAAAGGCGCAATTGCTGCGATTATTGTGATTGTTGCTGAGCTGTATTTTTACATGTGATTGTTGGAAATGCAAAAGGCGCAATTGTTGCGATTATTGTGATTGTTGCTGAGCTGTATTTTACATGTGATTGATGCGAATGGAAAAGGCGCAATTGTTGCGATTGTCGTGATTGTTATGCTTTACATTGTGGGATACTTGTCCACAGACAGACGGACAAACTGGGATTATAAGGCTTCCTTTCAGACGCCTAAAAATAACAAAGCCACATCCAATTTTTAGGTATAAACAAAATTGGTTTACATTATTTCTTCCCCTGATCACTACATGTGGTCGTCAAATTACATGTGGTTTTGTGTTTACGTCATCATTACCAATTACAGCTTTGCACAACATTTAGATCGACATTGATCGACATTTGGAACAATAAAAAATTAAAATAAAGGACCAGACCAATAATTTGGCCTTTTCTCGTGTATTTATACTCCGACTCTTCAATTTTTATGAGCTTAAATTTTAAGCTCATGATGACTTAGCAGTCTGGTAGTCGAATCCGTCCTTCCTGTCAAAAGGATTTTTTCTTAATTTTTATCCACGTTTTTTGACGTTACTTAATTGAATGATGCAGTTTGAAATGTGCGATTCTCGTTTTTTTAAATCGTCATTGAGTTAATCAACGTTGAACACTTCAGATGAAGCCAATTCATATTACTTTGATAGCTTCGAAATAAAAACTCACACACACATGCATACATACATACATACATATATCATCATCCAAACTTTGTGGAGTTGAGGCTTCCGTGGTCAACACTGTCCACGACAGATATTAGCTGATAGTTCAGGCAGCTTACCATTCGTCTGTTCCAAGATTCCTTATTCCTTATAGTGGAGCGGCATAGTATAAAAATTTCGAACAATTGTGCGTTTGGTGTGTTTACAAGCATCAAATTTTTATCACTGTTTGTACATTATATGAAATTGATTTTAAGATATTGGGGTACTTTACATTCCATCTCTCAGGGTTTATACGACTGTTTATATACATTATATGCTAACATTAATATGCTAACGTGGGTTTATATGCTAACATTTCTTCGCATTTCATATAAATAAATAAAAATTGCTACATTTTTATCACTAAACTACTCTGTTTCTTTTTTCAGATGTCTAACAATTGCTGAGTGATAGTTTTATCTGGTATCTTGATGAAGAAAGATTAATCATGGCAAAGAAGTTTCTACTAACAGACCCTTTCTGCACTTTCAACATAGCAATAACAACCGACAACGACGAATTGAAAGTTATGCTTCATTTGCCAAGAGGATTCACTGCACCTTTAACAAATCAAAATTTTAACAAATCGAAATAATTGGAAACACGCCATCATGACCAGACAGCAAGAATCCAGGCAGCATTTGCAAAAGATGTACAATCACTTGTGCAGGTGTTTGAGGATTTTGATAACCCTTTTGAAAAGGAAAGCCTGAACTTGTTGCATCTAGAAAGTAAGGAAATTGCTTCCCCTTCCATTACTAAAACAATAGAAAACATACAACAAATTGGAAAGGATCAGTTTACTGTATATGTGGAAGAACGTCTTCTAAAGAGAACAAAACCATTGGATGATGTCATACATCGAAACAATCTTCCCTTATTTACCAGCTCAACTAAAAGGACTTCAAAAGAAGGATCAAAACTGACGTCCATGAAAAGAGATATTGAACTATTTTCTCAGCTGTATATTGCCTGCCAAACCAGAAATGGAAATCTGGAAGAATTTTTCAAACACGAAAATGAAATATATCCTCCTTCATTAACTCGAGATGGAAAACTACACGTTGGTACAAAAAGTGATCTATTGATATGCTTTGAAACACTTTCTGTTCCACAGACTGAGAAACCCACCACTACAAGTATGATCGTTGATGGAGCTGCAATCATTCATATGTTGTCTCCTAGTATTTCCAAAACATTTGATGAGTATGCTAACTTAGTTTTCATTCCGAATGTGAAAAGGCAGTTTGAGACTATTATATCACGTTTAGATATTGTGTGGGATTTTTACAAATCAAATTCTCTTAAAAGTACTGCAAGAGCCAAGAGAGGAAAGGGAGTAAGACTGCGTGTGGTTGGAACTGCGCCCATGCCAAAAAATTGGAAGGACTTCTTGCGCGTAGATAACAACTAGACAGAGCTATTTCGCTTCCTCTCAAAAGCTGTCATAGAAGCATTTAATGAGATTAATAAGACACTTATCGTCACAGGTGAAGATCAGATCCTCAGCAAATCACCACAAGTTTTATTACATTTGATTTCTCCATGTAATCATGAAGAAGCTGACACCCGAATTTTATTGCATGTTGCAGATGCAGTTCAATGTGGGCACCGCAAGATACCAATACATTCCGTTGATACATATATTATTGTTGTTTCAGTGATGGTAATGCAAACATTTCCAACTGATGTTCAACCTTTGGTTAGCTTTTGGGAACGGAAAAATGTTCCGTTACTTAGCTGCACATGAGATTGCCAATGCCCGTGGACCTGAAAAATGCAGCGCACTTGACTTGTACTCCGACCAGTACTCCTGAGGAAACAATGTGCGCAATACAGAGATTCACCATACTATTTATGATCGCACAAGCACAAGTACTGACATCAACAAAACCAGAAAGAAGCTATTTACAAGAACAAGCTCAGTGCAAAGAATTCCACCAACATTAGATGCACTCAAGCAATATGTTTAGAGAGTCTGTATCAGGGTTGCTACATCTGGGGGCAGACACTGATTCCAAGTCCTATACTACCTCCTGTGACAAGTTGGGGTTGATGTAAAGTGAATGATGGCCTGTATGTTCCAGAATGGATAACAACCCCTGAAACAGCTAAAGCATGTGATAAGCTAATTCGTTGTGGTTGCAAGATGAGATGCAAGAAAGCCTGCAAATGCAAGAAAAGCAATTTATCATGCACGGATCTATGCATATGCGAGGGAGAGTATTCCAGGATTCCCTAACAGTATTCAATAAAGTTAAACTTTGTATTACTTATCCATAAAAAAAACCCAGCTGTAACTCTTTTATTATTATGTTTCAATAAATATCTTATCATCAGTTTATTTTAGATTTACTGTATTTTTTTAAATTTACCATTAAATACCAACTTCAATGTTCTAATTTCCAAAAATGTGTAAAATCTCAAATAGCTTCAATAAAAATATATACAGAATTTCAAATAGCTCCCAAATCTTAAATGTAAAGTGCCCCAATATATTAAAATCAATTTCATATAATGTACCAACAATGATAAAAATGTTATGCTTGTATCACAAAATGCACAATTACTTTACTAAGCCGCCTCTCTATTATTGGAAGCAAGTCTTTGGGGTTTCCCTCACCAGCCCCCCCCCCCAGGGCCCGCCGGATAGGAGTCTAATCTCCCTCCTTTCGACCAAAAAAAGTGATCTTAAATAACGTATAATAGTTCTTTCTAATCATTATTTATTTTAAAACCTCGGGATAAAAATAAAGGTATAGCTATCAAATATGTCTTTTATATCTATCTAGCTTTTGTATCAATAGATAAACTGTTTGATTGTCCGGATATTCAGCTCAAAATGAAAGATAGATTTCTTAGTGTGAAGATAAATCGTAAATGAGAGATAGTTGTCTATAACTTTTATAGTTTCAGAATATTCGTCATGGAATACAGGAGAAGATGATTCCATATAATAGCAAAATAAACAGTTTTTTTTTTAAATGTTGGATGTTTAAAATAAAACCAAGAAAAACTTTCATGAATAAGTCTTACAGAAAATGCTAAAATTTCGATATAATTCGACGTAACTCTGAGTACAAAACTCAATCACTTTATCCCTTTTTGTAAACGTAATACTGTGACAATAATCGAGTTCAGTTATTAATTTTTGATCTTTAGAATTTCTAAATCGTGGGGAAAAAAATTTGTTAGTGTAATTAGAATTTGCTTATAAAAATTAATATCTGTTCAAATAAAAATAAAAATAAAAAAAAAATCAATTTACTATTTTTATACTTTTATCTTAAAGACATCAATATTATTTGATGTGTTTATGATTAAAAAGTACTTCTATTATGTTATCTGTCGAACGTAACAAAAAAAAAAAACCTAGAGGCAATCTAAACCCAACTGCAGGAATAATTCGTTACACTCCATTTTAAATAGTTCATTGTTTCAAAATTCTATTTTTTTTTTCTTTTGTTACAATCTTTGATTGAATCTGTCTAAAAATCAGCTGTTGAAAAAAATCATCTTTCTCTTAATCCTCCTTCATCTTGAACGACAGCGTTAAGGATCATCTTAAGCCGATTTTATTTTTCATTTTTTTTTCTTTTGGCAGACTTTCCGCTGCTGCCACCACTGGAAATCCTTCTCAGATAAAAAGAAACGAACTGGGTTTTTTTAGTAAATGAAATCCATTGGGAAAGAATGAGAGAAATCTATTTCTGTGAAGCCTTTTCTCGGAATATAAAGAAAACAAATAAATATCTAAATGAAGAAAAAAAAATAACTCATAAATGAGTAATGGTTATTTTTCTTACAGTTTCGACACAGAACTAACAAATATATATATATATATATATAAATCAGTTTCCGGAGGACCACGGAAATGCACCTTTTGAAGTCCTCTCTGTACTTCATATTTTGGCTTATGTGTGAATATTTGAAATCAATTAATCAATACTAGTAGAAAATAAAGGTTTTTATGTTTGAATGTTAAAGTTTATTTTATATTTTTAATTGTAAAATTCTTTTGTAAAATGAAATAATATTTTATAAAACAAGATTGTAAAGTTTATAACTCTTGAGGGAAAAAGAAGGAAAACGAGAAAACAATTTTTTAAAATGGCTTCGGAGGAATAGAATTGTTTTTTGATTGTTTGTGCCAACGTATCAACGCGGCCTCCAAATGCCACTGGATAGCTGCCACTTGGCTTCGCTTCGTTTTCGATTGACTAACTTTGGAGAAAAGAGACTATTGAAGGCAACGTATCCTTCGATTAGACAAAGAAAAAGAAAGGTCTTCTGTGATTGTGCAGCTCGAGATAAAAGCAGCCATGCGACTTGTTTCTTGGTTCGCTATCCACGACTTCCTGGCGCTCGAGGGCCACCATCTGCCCACAGTCCGTTCTCTGTTTACTGCGACTACTGTCGAGCCATAATCTTCACTGATAATATTTCGGTAGTTTGGTGTCAAAATTCAGCGAATGAGATCTGGGCTTTGCCTTATCATCACTTAAGCCTGAGCAGCAGAAAGAAAAAAAGGTAAAAGCTTAAAAATTCAGAAACATGAAGTATACAGCAACTATTTTCAATGGGTGAAATTCTATTTTTATTAAACCAGAAGTAGAACATAAACAAATTCTAATATGGAAACTGAGTCTTTCTATCCAACCCTGATCGCAACAGTGGATAACAAATATGAAATTATTTAATATATTTTCCAATAATATTATTAAAAGTCATTATTTTTCTAAATGCACAGAAGCGAAGAAGGAAGCGATCCACCAATTCATTGATAATATTCCTGAATGTTAATCCTAGAATTTTTATTGAGTTAAGATAGGCCATTTATAATTCAAATACAGAAGAAGTTATATAATGGTAGAAACATCATTTGTATCTGAAGATTGTGCCCCTGTGGCCATTCTTCTTCCTCCAGAATTCATTATGATACATTTAAAAATTAATAATACAACCCACACAAACAATACATGGTTCGTGCGTCCGTATTTACTGACAATTCATATTCAATTTGCTGACATTTCATAATCATAAAAATATCGTGGTTAAAGAAAGGAAGTTTTCAGTTGAGTTTTCAGTATTCATTGAAATGCCAAAATAAATGGGAAGGGAACTTCAATGTCCATATCCTGTCATCTGACCCTTGCGGTTAATGGAATCACAGTTTTAAGGGTTGCAACTTCAAAAATGTCTTAATTAGAGATTGTAGATAAGAATGGTAATAATTAGAATTGATCAATTACATCGAGAACTAAAAGAGTTTTAGTTTTTAC
The DNA here is from genome assembly GCA_023159025.1 of Thereuonema tuberculata. Lineage (NCBI taxonomy): Eukaryota > Metazoa > Arthropoda > Chilopoda > Scutigeromorpha > Scutigeridae > Thereuonema > Thereuonema tuberculata. The sequence goes on from JAFIDM010014012.1 coordinate 3,291,933, forward strand.
TACATTTTAATAATGTTCAAAAACAGCCAGTTTTAAAAGCAACACCAAACGATGTCCGAGCAAATATTACTGTTTAAAAACATTTTCAATGATTCATAGCGAAACACAATGAGAAGATTGTGGTTGTGAAACGATATTTGATACAGATAGCTTCAAGGTTTGGGACATAAAATCAATTCCAATCACCTAAATTAAAGACAAAGTGAATTTTACAAAAGGGAGATAGTGTTATTGGAGATCTCTTTTATCTTTACCAAGAAAATATAAAAAGATAAACTGGATTTCGACGAGGACGAAAATCAGAAAAAGATTAAATAACTTTGAAGTTATTTTGTAGTACATTAGGGGCTAAGGATAAACTACAGAGCTGAGTATTACATGGAATAATCACCTAAGTACAATGAAATAAAAGGTATCGTGAAATTTCTACTGTTGTAGTCAGTAGCTGTAATTTAAAATATAAAGAGAAGTCTTTTATATTATTTCAAGATAAAAAAAGTCAAGTTCTTTCAGGAACTTATTAATAGAAATAAATTTATCTCCATTAATACAATTTAAATCGTTCCTTTTCTTTTTTTGGTTGGAAAGGCCCAGTTTTTTTTTTCAGTCCTTTTTAACTCATATTTTTATATTTTTTGAAAGTCCATGAGTGAATAATTACTCCTAAGTTTTAAAGCAAATAAAACTCCAGACTCTTTGATAGCCATCGGACGACTGGAGGTCAAACGAAACATTTACAACATATTGATAACGTTTTTAAAAATACTCAATAGGTTTAATTTAGGGAGAAAATCGATTCTCTTTCTCAGTGTTTTTTTCAAACGATATAATTTAATGCTGAGCCATTTGTAATCCAGCCATTATTGATCTGACGCTTCTTCATCTTTTCTCTTTTAGACAAATGCATCATGGATTGTATTAATGAAAAATGGAACGGATTGTAATCAGATTAGGAATATTGCAAACACGGTCGTTGTAGAAAAGTGCAGGGTTTTAAATACACAAAGGAATTGTTTTAAAGCATCCAATTCAAACCAATAACCAAACTTTATGTAGATAACTCTTAAGTATTTTAAATGCAACTTACAAAAAATTCTATAAAAATATTATATGGAACGCGATGTAACATTTCCCATTTCTCTATGCAGATATGAAAATGAGAAATTTTTACATTCAATTATAATCAATCTCATGCATAGAGTACATAAAATTATACTGCCATTTAAAAACTATTCTAATCAGATCCTTAACAAATTATAAAGCTCAGCTTACTTGTTAGTGAAATTTATATAATATAATTTATATATATAATATATATATAATTTATATAATATAATAATATAATTTCTTTTGTTTCTATCAAAAATAATCGGTAAAATATTAAATATTACAGGTTTATGATATAATGATCATAATTGGAATTTTAAAATACCTTCTAAAGAATTCTGTTTATCTCATCTGTAACAAAGCTTGAAAACAAAAATTGTTCTTTTACAGAGAATGAATCCAAATAAGATAAATATCAGTTCTAAACGAAAAGATTCTTACTTATTTAATCATTTTTAATCTACTATATAAAAGACCAAACTGTAAAAATGTGCGAGAACTTCTCAAATTCCTTATGTTTAATTTCAAATTTACTCTAGATTAAGAAACAGTATTGAATCAAGCTGATTCCAAAGCGAAAAATAACATTAAATTTAAATAAAAATAAAAAGCAAAAAAGAACAATTATCATTCAAAAACACCTCCAACCCCAAATATATATACAGGGTGATTGTAATTAAAGTTCAACTTTCAACATGCTGTTAAAAAAAACAAATAAAAAACTGCTCAGAATGACCTGAAATTTGAACAGAATGTACTCGAAGAAAGGGGAAATGATATGGCATAAGAAAAAAAAATAGTTCCAAATGTTAGCAAAAGATGTTGCTTTAAGCGTCATAGTATGCAAAATACAAGACGTGTCATGCGCACGACATATTGCATTTGTTATAAAAACGCGGGGTACATGGCGTTTTCCTCATAGTGTTTCTGAGAAGCTCGCCGTGACTCTCTCAATGAATGATCGTGCTCTGCTTGCGAAGCTCTTTTACAAGAACGGTGACTAAAAATAAAACTAACAGTTTCTATGGTTCTCAAACTGTCATTAAATTGTCGACTGCTCCTAAATAAAATTTCCTGAAGGGTCCGTAATCGACTTATTCAGTGGTTATAGTTGGTGGGATGATGTATTAGGTGACAACAGAATAATCCCATTGTCTTTGCAAAAATTTGCAAGCTTATTGATTCAAGGTTGCCGAATATGAGTAAACAAGGATGTTCTGTAGACTTGACGTAGCTGTGACATGTTTGATAAACTGGAAAACTGGTCTGTCATCCAACCTGTTAGATATGAATTGCCAATATACGAAAGCGGTCCACTCTTGATAAAATGATCCTTAAAATAAATCCTAGGGAATATAAACAAAGGGGTATTGAATTACCAAACAGCACTGAAGAGCAGTGACAATGGTTATGGTTGTTCCCTTGCTGATGTTGCCTGGCTTACTTGATGTATCCCATTCTTTCCAATTTTTGAAGGCCAATTTCATCTGTATTCCAAATTTCTTTACTTACTAAAAATTGCGTTTATCTAAAAATACTCTTTATAATACTGAACAAAATACCAACATTATGCTTGTTAAAGCTAGTGATGCGGCTTATATTTGTGGGTTCCGGTTTCCTGATAGACAATCCGGAGGAGCCTTTTCATCAATGCTGTAAACCATTCTGTCGTTGCAATTTTACAATTTATCCAAGTATTAGGAATTCGTATGCAAAATGTCTTATATTTTTTGGGAGTAGCCTATAGTAAATTTTGGAGCTATGAAGTATGTACTGATCTAGTTGAAGTTCTAAATCTTCACTCAAGACGTGTCGATGTTTTAACCCATTCTAAATTTCGGGTCCCTAACGAGACTTTCTTCTTTCTTTTTTTTATACTTCTTTTTATATTTTTTTATACGTCATTTTGTCTATCCGTAAGTCTCAGCAGCCTTTCTCAAAGACAAAGAGCCTTTTAGGACATAAGCGTAGGTTTTTACAGACGTATCACGTGGTATTTTCCTGGTCTTTTTAGATAATTTAGGACCATTTTCAATAAACATATGTTTAAAAAATTCAACCAATCACACGCCTTTGGAAGCATTCAAAGGAAGGGGTCTTCTCTTCAACAGGGACGACTTACCTCACAAATCTCACTGTATCAATTTGCCCTTTTTCCCCGAATATCAATCATATGATGTTGGATGGCTATAAACATATCGTCAACCAAACAGACACATACCTCAATGGTATTTTGTCACGAACGCCGTTCGCGTCTCGGAGCTTCTGCTTAACCCTTCTTCCCTCTTTCTTTCCTTCCGCATCTCGCTTCTTGCACATTTTTCCAACCTTTCTATATTTCTGCCATCCTATCAAACCTCGGTTTTGTTCCCCGCCAACATGGCGCCTCTCTCTGCCAATTAGGTAATGTTTTTCTCAAACTCAGAAGTGACCCGTAAGAGCTTTTATGGACGGCACACAAAGGCAACCAGGCCGTGAAGCCTGTTATTTCCGACATTAAAGCCCGATTCCCCTCTCCTTCTGTTTTTAAATTGCATCAGAACCCTGCTCTCAATAGGGGGAAAACAAAAGGAACGATCACTCTTGAGACTGCTAAGTGATGCCAACCCTCCTTGACCAGAGACGACGGCGGAGGCCAACACCTCGCTTCTTGGGAGGAAAAGAGCAAAAACAACAGACAGAAGGCCAGAAAGTGAAAGTGAAAGCGAGCAGATCCGCAACCCTTTGCGATCGCCCTCGCTTTTTTTTATTTGAGCCATCTCGCTTTACTCATCGCAGAGTCACCGATCAGAGGTCGAAATAATCCCCGCTTGAGCACCGGGATACTTGGTACCACCCCAAATTCCCGTTGCGCTTTTATCGTCGAAGGATCTATGGAGAGGACCATCCCGAGCACTCATGATAGCCTTTGTACCTTCTGTTCTCCAGAGCCGGCAGACGATCACAAGGTCAACGAAGGCAGTGAAGATCCCTCCGCCGGACACCGCAGATGATCCCCGTCTCCTCAGCCCTATCTGTGCATTACTACAGCCCGTGAGCCACTCTGTTTCTCTTTATTTGTACTCTCTCTCTTCCCCTCCCATTTCAATAAAGCCTTCCTATCTCACCACGAAGTCTGTCTGGCTGCTCTCTTTGAGAAGGCGCGGGCCACGTGTGTTTCCTCTCAGCTACGATAGCTTTCCATGACACCTCCCTTTTCTCCCGACCAATCTCCTCACTCCCCGGCCCCTTAAATATCTCTTGTGATCGTGGCTTGCTTGGAGGAGCACTCGATGGCGTGCGTCTAAAACAACACGGAACAATTCATCTAAAAAAGGAGCCTCAATGAAATACAAGTCCGACATTAAGATGCCTTGGTTTTAAATATGGTTATTGTGCAGGAAGTATTAGCTTTATTTTATTCATCCAAGTTTTCATTATCTACACATTAATCCTGTAATTAATTAGTTTCGTTTTCATTTTATTTCCATTGTTAAGAAGAGATTCGTAGACTGCTAATTAGACTCTATCATTAGATCCCATTGATATGTAGTGTTGAATTACGAGATATTAATCGATAATATCTCGATCAGATTATTCAGATGATTTCAGTCACATTCTCAATAATTCTACCCTAAACAAGGATTTCTTTGTTACATAATATTTTCATCAATATTCCGCTTCAAAATCTGATGCATAATATTAGTTAATTCACAGGATTGTTTTTTCAGAAATTTTAAGGCTTCGCAATATTTCAACTGTATAATCAATTGCTATAAATGTCTTTCTTCTTTATTAAGTGACTATGAATGTTTATTTAGAAGAGAAAGATCATTTACATTGAAATTTTCTTAAGGAGGCAGGTTAACAAAGAGATTTTTTTAATTTTTACTTAGTATATCATCGATGTAAAGGAATAATAAGTACTAAATGCTGTACAATTCATTCTATTCATTAACATTTCTTCCTATTTTTTTTTATTTTATTTTTTTTTAAGGCTCATGATAATTTGTTGAAAGAAAAATAATTATTTTGTATTTTGCCCAACAGACACTAACTTTCATTCCAACCTCAGATAAATCCGTTTTCATCTATGAATTCCTCTAAGGTAAATATCTACTGCTTTGATTCGTATTCTGTTTTTAGTTTTCTTTCTTTCTAAACTCTTCCATCAAATATCTCTTTCTTTACATTAAAAATCAATATTTACCGACCGTGGACGATGAATGAAAAATCAGCTTCAGTAAATTCCACTCACGTCTTGACAGATTTCTTTCACATTCCACGTGCGTTTACCAAATTATTACAATATTCATCTTCACAATTTACAAACAACTATTCTTTCAAGAAACAAGTTCTTCTAAAATTTAAAATATGAGTGTTGGATTTTTAGTGTAATCAATTGGTAAAAATATTATTAATATACAATAGAACCTCATTATAACGGACCCTATTTTAACGGAAGTCGCTTATAACGGACAGTTTTAAAAAAAATTGGCAGCCTACAATTAAGGTGAGCGAAGTGAAAGACCATTTAAATTTTGTTATTCAATATATTGAACAATCAGCAAATGAAAATGAGTTTGCATATTTTGAACAGTCCTTTCTTGGTCACGCTTATGCGATCACAAAACGACGCCACTACTCTGGGACTGACTACTCTGAGTTCAGTTCAAGTTATGACGTCCTGACTGGTGACGTTTGTTCCAGACAAAATCGATCGCTACGTAATGACCATATATTACCCTTTCTTTTTGCAAATTACTATAGAGTCGTTGTATTTTTACATCTGAAATATTTTCCTAATTCATTCTTTAATTTTCCCAAAAATGGAGAATGCTTAGTACTGTATAATCGTATTTCATTATAAGTATATATTATAATAACAATATAATAATACACTCACACATACAGGGTGATCAAAATTCCCTGTACAAAGTTTAAAGATAGGTCAGGAATACAAAAACAAACCGTGGAACGTTCATAGTGGAATGTATGTCCGCAAAGGTCACCCGAATGTGCTAGAAGGTACAATAAGGTTACAGAAATAAAAGACAAGTGGACACTATGTTTATTAGTCCTAAGTTTACAATATGACATTAAGGTGTGCACTTACAGCACAGTAAATGCTCAAAGTTCCTTCTCAAAGTTCACACAATCTATGGTGCAAACGTTTGATGATTGGGCACGCATCTGTTGGGGAACCTTTCACGATACAATCGTTCAGCGGTCCATTTCCGTTCGCTGCCCAATAGGCTAGATTCACATCTGCCTGCTCAGCATTAGTGAAGCGATACATCCTATTCATACAAAGTCAACATCTCAAATGATGATGGAGATCTGCCCAACTAATGTGCTGCCAAACAGCGCCTTCTAGCACATTCGTGTGGCGTTTGTGGGCAAACGTTTCACAACAAATATGGTTTGTTTCTGTATTCTAGACCTACCAAGTTTATACATGGAATTTTGAATCCACCTATATACCTATACACCTATATATAAAAGGTGGCGTAATTAAACTGACACTACTTAAAGCCATCCGTAGTTCGATCAAACAACCGGAATAGCACCAAATTTTGGTGGGATAACTAATGAAGATATGGGAAGAAAGATTCTGCGAAAAATAAAAAGTAGTTCCAAAAGTCGCCGATAGAGGGAAATACGGCGTTGTTGTAGTTTATGACTAGTTAGCATAAAACACAGGTAAAAGCCTTTGAAGTAAATTCTCGGCTACGTAGGCTAAAGTAGCGCAAGTAATTCGGGCTATGGATAGGAAAATTTCAGAAACTCATGCGTTTCAGGAAATCTTATGACATTCACCAAAAATCAATGTTTGATGTCGCTTCATAGCATATTTCGTCCTTTTTCGAGAACATTCCTCCGATACGAAGGGTAACAAGTTTCATCATTACTATATAGAAATATTGCGATATACTAACAGTTTTGTCATTTCGCAACTTCAGCAGACAATGTCTGGACAAGATAATTTTTATGCAAGATGGAGCATTACCATACATTGCTCTATCGGAATACTACATCACTTCACAGACGAAAGATCATCAGCCGCTTCTTTGCGGTTACATGACCGCCTTGCTCCCGGATTTAACTCCATGCGACTTTTGTCTGCGGGGTTACATGAAGGCCAGCGTCTATCTCGTTGGTGTCCCGAACTTGACTATCTTAAAGTAAAACGTATCACGGGCAGTGATCAACATTACTGTAGAGAATGTTGTGCACAGGATTCCTGGTGTACAAGAACGGTGGCCACTTCCGGAACCTGAGCCACTTCCGCACGTAAGAAATGAATGTGCTTTATAAAAGGTGATGTTTCAGTTCAGTTTCGTCTTTATTATTCATTAATTATTAATAGAAATGGATTACTTTTTAGGGAAGGTGAAGTATGAGGATGGATTTGTGATCATTTTATTCTAAAATAATCGCAAGCTATCTGATCTTTAACAAAAAGAAAAGAAGTAATCAGGCTTTACTTGTTAAAAAAGCAATAAGTGAATGTAAAATCCCTATTCCTATTTCATTAGAATTATATCAAAATTTCGACTTACTAATGTTTTCAAATCTTTTTCAGATGAAGATTCAGGTGGAATTCACTAACACTGATATTTTCTCTTGTCTTTTCAGATACGGATGAATAAACATCGATTTGCTTCTAAACTCAATTTGAGGAAATTTGATTAAAGAGATAAGATATAATGAAAATGTTGAAATATAAAGACAGAAAAGGTTGGTGGAAAAACAGAAATATTAGAATAGCAAAATAAGCTTCTGGAAGGAAACATCAAAACTGAGAAAAACTCAACAAGAAGGAAAATTATCAATGGAAAAGAAAAAAAAAAAAGAAAGGAGATCGTATAAAAGTATACGGTAGAAAGACGTGTCAATATATGCAAACATAAATACATAAGGTAAAGTTGGGAGAGATGACACACAATTCGAATTTTTCACGTAAAATATTAAAAACCTTATTTTTTAAATGTTTGAAAGCTTTAAACTGTTGATTTATCCTTTGCTTTCATATTTACGTTATTTTTTTTATGTTTTTAATGCTGTTTCTTATTTTTAGAATTCAAAAAAAAGTTTTGACATTGAGTCATCTCTCCCATACCTACGGGAGAGATGACACGGGTAGTAGGGGATAGATGGCCACATGGAACATGAATAAGAGATCTGTGTAAATCAAGTTGCTACTTTATTTTTATAAAAGATATGAAATGAAACACTAAAATTAAATTGAATAATGATATTTTTGAAACTTCTTGGAAAAAACTGTTTAATAAAAAATAAAATTCCCTGCTGATCAAGACATTAAATATATTATTCAATATATATATTTTAAAATATTTTTTTACTCAAAAAGAAACAATATTAAAAAACTAATACAAATAAAAAGAAACAAATTTAATACACATACAAATCAAATTAAGTTAAATGTAAATATAAAACTACAGAATTAACTTAGCTAATTCCATGTTCGAAAACTAATTCCACATTAATTAAAATTACAATTTTTAAGAATTCTGATTTTCAGAGAAATAAAAAATATTCAAACAATAAATAATATTGAAAGCAAGTTTAACGTCCGTAATTATTCCCGTTGGTGTTGGCTCAATGTGCAAAGGCATATTTATTGTCCGGTTGGCGAATTTCTCTCTCCATTTATAAATAATATTATTTTCTCAATTTCAGAAATTTACAATAAATAAGTTTCTCATCACTAATATACATAATTATTAATAGAAACATAACTAAATTCCTTTAAATAAATCCAATATATGACAATATCTCCAAGGTCTCCTCCCCCATTTCCTTCTGACTTCCAAAGTAAACCACTTACAATTATCAGATAATTGCAAAATACCTTAGGTTTTATTTTTTTTTAAGTCTATATGCAACTTGGTGGTAATTATTTTTTTTTATTATGCAAATTGTAATTGTATTGTGATGAATATGAAATAAAAGAAAGACAAAAATAAAAGAAAAAGAATAAAAAAGGGGGAGAGATGAAACACACACACACACACACACACACACACACACACACACACACACATCGAATGTGGCTGTTGCCAGGATCCGTCAGTGGCTCTCAACGGTTGGATTACAACTAGCAGATCACAAGACAGAGGCGGTTCTTGTGACCAGCAGGAAAGCGAGGGAGATCGTTACCCTCACTGTGGGTGATCATGACATTCTGTCGCAGTCTTCTCTCAGGTATCTGGGTGTTCAGATTGATGCAAGGCTTCGGTTCGATGAACATCTTCGAATCGGGAGTGAAAAGTCTGCACGAGTGGTCAACGCCTTGGCTAGGATCATGCCGAACATCGGGGGACCTCGGCAGAGCCGACGAAGACTCCTGTCCAGTGTTACTATCTCTACCATGCTTTATGCGGCTCCGATCTGGTTCCATGGCATGGAGACTAAATCATATGTATGTCAAATGACTTCGGTTCACCGGAAATGCGCTCTACGGGTCGCTTGTGCATTTCGAACAGTTTCATATGATGCCGTGTGCGTCATAGCAGGGATGCCGCCTATCGATCTCTTAGCAAGTGAGAGAAGCGCGATATGCAGTGGTATTCGGGAACGTCGTGACACTCACCGACCCAAGATCACGAGGGCCGTGAAAAGCAAGACAACGGTCAGTTTATGGACAGCCCCTAAAAGATAAACTATTGGTGAATTCTATTTAATTATAAAGTGGTACAAATAATTTATTTAAACAAACGTAATTAATTTTCAAAGAAAAAGAAATTTAAGAAATTCATTTCAAATTGCTTCAATGAAGTAGAGAGAGAAATGAAAACAAACAATAAAATGCACTTTCAGTAGACATGAAAAAAATTAGCTAATATCATTAACCAGCAGCCATAAGAACATTGTTATTATTGTTAAAATTACAATAATAACAATAACACTTAATAAAGTTAAAATTTTAATGAAATTTAACATAGAAAGGAGATTTTTTTTTTCCAGTTTTTATTCTTTGTTGGACGTAGCGAAGGTAAATCCAAGAAACCTTCCCAATACAAAGCTGTAGAAAAACCCGCATTATTAAAAAATATCAGAAATTCTAAAGGTATTCGCAGTGTGGTTTCATAAATTCGGATTGCTCAACTCAATAATTACTTTTCAATAATAACCATGCTTTTTCAACGTCTGTACATTGTTTCATCTAAAACGCTTTGTAGTGAATAGTTTTCTGGATATCCCGAATAGAGAATGGATCTTCCCGGATTATCACCAAAGATAAATTCAAGATTGTGAACGAAGAATGTTAAAAAAGAACATTTTTATTCTTTTAGATTTATTTATCAATAAAAACTTTTATTAATACTACTTTACATTGGAAACGAAACATTCCTTGAGAGGTTCTATGCCTTCCAGTTACAACGATGGACAGATGATTACTAGAAAGTGTTCAATTTTCGTAAATCTATGTTACTAAAATCTTTTATTTCTCTGTCTGTCTGTCCGGCGCAATTTTCTGTGTGAATGGAAAATAATTAGAAATAATTTTTACAATGAAACATCCGCTACAGGAATCGAACCTACAACCTTCTGATTTGAAGTCAGACATCTTATCCATTAGGCCATGGGGACGACAACTATCTTTATGTTGTTTTTTGACTTATCTGTCCTTCTTCTTCCACCCATCAATAAGGAATGTATTTAACCTTTTTTTTTTTTCAATCTCAAGATTGTTTATTTATTTCCCATCCGTCTGTTTATTTGTAATTCGAAAATGATAATTAGAACTATAATTGCCGAAACGTTGCAATATTTTAAATATTCTTACTTAACCAAATTCTATGCGATATTGAAAAACAAGCGCGTGTATACTGAAGATGTTGGAATAAAGAAAAGAGAGTCAAGAAAGAAAGAAGCACTATTTCTATTGGGATAGAATACTGAAAAATCACTATTTGTACCTCAAAAACCATCACTATTTGTAACTCTAGGACAGACTCTAAATAAAGTTGCCATCTATTTGGAGAACGTTTTTTCACTCAAGCACAACTTTATGTCTAGAGTCACAAGTCATCAGAATTTGGTTATCTTCACTCGAAAGAATAATCACAATCAATTCGTCGCCAAGAATATCGTATACAAGCTACGATCTTCATTTATCATCTACATCAACAAACATCCATCTCAACATATCTCTTCTTCAAATATCTATATCAATCAATCTGTACACGGGTAATGGCTTAGTAATTATAAAGAAGATGTAAATTTTAGTGTTAATTTTTTCTAAGTTTTCGGATAAAGAAGTTTTCAAAGTATTATCTTCCTTGGATGTTTTTAGATATTTTTGAATTATTTTTTCGATGCCAATATATTGTTTAACATTGTTTCAATAAAGAATTGGATTTGTTGGGAAAATCGATCTTCAAGATTTATTAGCAGCTTTTCTCAGATAAGAAAATAAAAAAAAAATGAAACTTAAATTGGGAGCCTGTAATTTCCAGTAACAATAACAAGTGTTGTTTAGTCGTTTAATTAGTATCCTTGCTTTTAATGAATACCAAGTGATGCACTTAATTAAATTTCCGTCAAATGTCAAACTTTAATTAAACTATTTCATTGATGTCGATAAGAAGAATGATCCATTTCATCTCATGTACACACACCAATAGCAATACTTAATTGTAACAGACTTCCAAACAAATTTCTACGAATTTTATTAAAACGGTCGAAGTTGAATCAGATCCGAAGAGATGAAGAGTACGAAATACTCTAGGAAGCAATTAATAGTAATTTCTTCTTTTAATTGTTTTAAAATAGACATTTGTTATTAAATTCAAATGAAAACAAATAAAATATTTATAAGAATAGTCTTCAGAAATGATTTGAACATTTGCATTCAGGGTTGTCTTGGTTTTATTTATTACGAAACAGCCAATGGAGTCAATAAGTTACTTGTTAAAAATTACAATAACCTTTATTGTGAAAATAATTATGAATTAAATTTGATAGTTCTGGCCGTTGTGCCATATGATCTACACCTATCACTAATACATCTATCACTAAAAATTCAGACGCAACCTAAGAGATTCACTGCAACTCCCTACTAATTTGTAGACCAACTTCTGAGAATTACCATTGTTCTACACCAGCAGAGAAGTAGGTCATAGGAAAAAAACTAAAACAATTTCTAAATCCAATAAAATAATAAACATTGAAATTTCAACCATCAGAATTTATTAACTACTGAATTAGATAAATTACTAATCCCTATTAATGGCATGTCATTAATGGCTTCAAAATCTAAACCACATTTAGCACCATGGCGGCGACGGAGATGTCATAATAATAGCAATAATAATGACTGTACTAATAGTTACTATTTTCATGTACAAAATGTTTTTAATGTTTTATAAATTGTAATTCTATTAAATATCAGAACTGGTTTGAGGGGTTCTTCAATCCCTGACAGGAGTTTAAAAGTATATTTCTTTGCTAATGAAACAATATTGTTATTATTGCATTGTCTTCATAGCTGGTCAGAGGAA
>JAFIDM010014012.1:3316704-3329663 GCA_023159025.1 Thereuonema tuberculata
TATTTTTATTAAAATAGGATCTCCCAAATCTATAAAGAGCTTCTATTATTTCTGTGAGGTTTTGAAATTGTGAAGATTTTAACAATCGCTCTGTGTAGAAAGTATTTATTTTTTAAAGTTTTTATCCAGATTTATAACCTTTACTTAATTGGATTACGTAATTTTAAATATGTGATTCTCGTTTTTTGAAATCGTCGTTGTTAATATGATAGTGGAAACAAATCTCTCAAACGTTTAAAGGTGAAATTATCAAAACGTTTACCTAACATTTATTTTTTAAAATCAGGAAATATAGCCACAGCAAATCACATAATAAAAACATATACACACACAAACAGAATATAACTTTATTTTGGTTTTCGATTTGGTTTATTTATGTCGTTAGCCTCTCTTTGCCTGGTCTATCTTGTGATTTTCCAAAATGCTGAACATTGCAAAATATTTTGTTTTCACTTTTCGTAACTAATATCGAACTTTACCTTCACACTCATATAACATCCAAATGATAGGCCAATATTGAACCAATGGAAACTCTTGACCCAATGTTAGAAATAGTCAACACACGCTTTTTCACCACTGAGCCAATGCGAATTTACCAACATTAGCCCTAACGGTCATCTTATATTTGATATTTTTCGTATATTTTTAGTTTCGTATTTTTTTTTTAGATAGTAATCTACTATCTAAAATCTGAAGGTCAAGTATAATTATTTTACTATTATTATTATGTAAAAGTGTGAAGAAATCGATAACTTATTCTGATTGTTCTTATGTCTTATAATTGTCCTAAACCAATTTAAACGTCTTATAGATTGGATCAGAAATAAAAGAAATGCTTTGAGGATACTAACATTAATGTTATATTGTACACTTGTACATTTGGCCCATTACCAAAATTACTTTATACTTTGAATGGTAGTTAATGTGTCATAAATATCTTATGTTTATGAAATGGCCTACTAACATAAATCCTACTCTTATTATGAAAGGTCTACATAGTAATGTAAATAATGACGGTGAATTGTACGAAAGGATAAAGGCAAAATACTTCTTTTTTAATAAAAATCCATCTTATTTAATCCTTTATATATTATACAAATAAATATATCAAAATACTTAGTGAGCAATCTCAAAACTTTAATTCCTAATCAATTAAAATTAAACATTAACGTCCGCCATAACTTCAGAATACTTCCGTTCTGTTATCGGTCCATGCCTATTATCTAGATTTGAAGCTCGAACGCATCAGCTTCCAAATCTCAATCCTTTCGAATTAACTGCTTATTGAACATGGTTTTTTTAACTGCTATTATGAGCACGTCCGCTCAACTACGTTTTTATTTCGTATGTTCGATGTATCTCTGTAATTAATCTTACAAGCTCGTCCGCTTGATTTTCCTTCTAGAAATTTAGCACGCCTACACCACAAGTTCGTCCGCTTGGATCTTCGAACCTAATTCTCGAAATCTAAACCCTGTACCACAAGCTCGTCCGCTTGGATCTTCTGATCTAATCTAGAATTCTAACGATGGAACTAATTGGCCCCATTAATAGCTCTGATTCGACTAGCCCTAATTCTTTATACTTTAACTTTATTCTACCGTAATGGAAGTTGCAAACCTATCCTATCTATTGGATCCTGACTAGATAACAATATTAAATATTACCTTTCTCCAAATACTGCTTTAGATCGAATAGTTGCTTAACATATGGTCCAAACTAATCTGCGATGCATACATCCCGGTACCATTGTCTTCCTATCGGTAGAGTTAATCCGGCACTAATCGAATCTCACTTCAGACTGATTACTTCGGTTGCCAATCCATTTTTCCGTTCCAACTTCACAGATTTCTCAGCATAATCCTTCTTCTTATCGACGGTGTCCTTCCATCGACCTTCTCTGGTGGAGTCTTATTTAGATTACCTCCCTGGCTGGAGATCTTGCATCAACTACCAAACCTCCGATGCCGACAAGTGAACTAACGCATTCTTCACTTTCATATTGTTAATCCATGTAGCATGCTTCATGTTTCGGGAGCAAACTACCTCGCGTACTTTGGAATCCTAAACTGACTTCAAGCAAATTTATTTCAAGTATTATTAATCGGAAATTCAAACAACTTTATCCATAAAAAGTTTCAAACCTTAGGTTTCCCCAGCAAAGACAACATGGCGGATCAAAGACCAAAGCACATATTGTCAAGTGTAAAGAAGTGTGCAAGGAGGGTTAGGGATGTTTGGTTGTGTCCATAAATTTCCTAACTATGCGTGTTGTGTTGAGCACAGCCTTCTGGAGTTGTGCATGAATGTTTTTGTCCTGGTGTCCTGAGGTGCAATGTGTGAAATACCAGACCAGTGGCGACAGGACGATGGGTACCTGCCTCCACAGCTCGTGTGCTTGAAGAAAGAGGACTCAAGAAATCTCCCTGGAAAATACCTCCTCTTGCTGGAATGGGGACTGTAGTGATGGCGGTATTGGAAGTGCATAAATGTAATATTGTGTTCCAACTCTTCATCGTAGCATCCAAAATGCCGTGATCTTGGGGTGGTATTTTTTTTTGAGATGAAGAGAGTGTAGAAGCCAGGAGTGAGGGACCGAATCAAATGTCTTCTTGTAATCGATGTATGCGATATGTAAGTTCCTATTCTTCGCGCGTGCCTACTGTAGGATTAGCGAGTCAATAGGGAGTTGCTCTTTACAGCCCTGGGAATTATTATTAATATTATGTTTCAAACCTTGGGTTTCCCCAGCAAAAACAATATGGCGGGTCAAGGACCAAAGCACATACTGCCAAGTGTAAAGATGTGTGCAAGAATGATTAGGGATGTGTGCTTGTGTCCATAAATTTCCTAACTATGCGTGTAGTGTTGAGTACCACAGCCTTCTGCAGTTGTGCATAAGTGTTTTTGTGAAGTCCTAGTGTGCTGAGACTGTGGTGCAATGTGTGAGGCACCAGACCAGTGGCAGACAGAACGATGGGTACAACACGTACTCGATCCTGCCTCCACTGCTTCTGGAGCTCATGTGCTAGATCAGTGTATTTACTGATCTTGTCTGCGTGAGTTTTCTGCATGTTCTTGCTGATAGGCACTGCAATATCAATTAGATAGGTCTGTTTGTTGACCTTATCAACAAGTGTGATGTCTGGTCTGTTGTGATGTATGGTTTTGTCTGTGTGAATGGGGCGGTCCCAGTATAGTTTATATGAGGGTGACTCTAATACGCTTTGTGGTATGTACTTGTAGTACGGGACCGTGCTCTTAATAAGTGAATGTTTGTGTGCTAGTTGTTGATGAACGATCGACGCTATCTGATTGTGTCGGTGGAGGTAGTCTGTTTGATGAGAAGGGGACAGCCTGATATTACATGGTCGATCGTCTCATGCGTAGTGTGGCATTTCCTGCATTTGTCGTCATGTGTGTTTGCATCGTGTAGAATGTGTTTCTTGTAGTTGCGTGTGGAGATGACTTGGTCCTGTATTGCGATCATGAACCCTTCGGTCTCCCCAAACAGCTCACCACTCGTCAGCCATCTGTTCGACGCTTCCATGTCGACATGAGGCTGGCTGAGTTCATGATGATGTCTGCCATGGAGTTCCTTACGAGCCCATGATTCACGCAGCTGCTGAGTGTGGGAGTCAGGGGTGGTGACTGTTGGAGAAGAGTTTTCAAGGTTCAGGGGTGTGAGGTGTGTGTCAGCCTTGACAATGGCTGAGTGAAGTGAGGAGTCTTCTGCTCTTTGGTGGAAATGTTCCCTAAGTGTATGTACTTGTTTTTCGTGTAGGGTGATGAGGTTGATGAGTCCTCGGCCTCCCTCCTTGCGGGGAAAAATTATTATTATTATTATTATTATTATTATACACATTTTGAAACACAGTCAAAAATTCGCTGAATGGAGCCTTCAGTTGATACAAGTTTCAGCCAGAAACCTAAGTATCCACCAGGTATCTGCGCAATATATATGATGTTCCAAGCAGCGCTGTTTTCTGTAGTTCTGATGTTGTTATTTCAGACAACTGCAATTGGTTCAAATACTTGGTAAAATTTTTTGAGATTGTTCCAAGTGTTCCTATGATGATGGGATCACTGTCGTGTGTTTCATCCAAAGCCGTGTTGTTTCTATTGCCAAGTATAAGTAAGGATACTTTATTGTATATAATAATAATAAAGGTTTTTTGGTATAGCACCCAGTTTGCCGATAACCACTGGAACCACCACTGCCGGCTTGTGCCATAATCGTTGAACCTCGATTTTTAAGTCTTGATAACGTGTGATTTTTTTCTAGTTCTTTTTCTTCCACTCTACTATCACCAGGTAAGGCTATATCAATTAGCCGTACCTTTTTCTTTTCTATCACTGTCAAATCTGGCATATTGTGTGCTAAGATCTTATCCGTTTGAATTCTGAAATACCACAGTATTTTCACGATATCATTTTCAGTCACGTTACAGTATGTTCCCACCAGTTGTTTGTTGTTGCAATTTGATAATTTTTGCAGATGTTCCAGTGAATCATCTTTGCAACTGCATTATGCCGTCTTATAATCCGTCTGTGCAATTTTTCTACATGAGCTGAGAATATGATCCACTGTTTCATCAGATTCTTTGCACAATCTGCACTTTGAGTCCGTTGACTTTTGCTTTAATTGCATTTGTTCGTAAAGCTTGTTTTTGAGCAGCTAGAATTAAACTCTCTGTTTCTTTTTTTAATGTTCCATTCGTAAGCCAATACCAGGTCTTATCCATATCTACTTTTCCTTATTATTATTATTTTATTTTATTTTATTATTTATTAATTAATAAGTGGTCATCTAATTATTATTTATACTATATTGCTCACAAAATTTAAGGGATATTGCGAAATAAATGTAATACACTCAAAAAACAGAGGCATTTGAGTTTATTTGTTAAAGAACGTTATCAGAGAAGCAAATGACACGAAAACGGTAGTTGTCTGAATATGCAAATGAGATGCAGAATCCATTTATTGGGATTGAACAGGATGTGCCACATGAACATGGTTAATATTTGCATATCAAACGTGAAAAATATGTCACACATTGACTGTTCAATAGGGCGTATCGTCACCTGAGACTGCTACAACACACTGCCAGCGATGAGGCATGGAGAGGGTCAAATTGTCCAGCACTTCCTGTGGGATTCGTGGCCACTCGCGCACCAGGGCAACTTTCAGCTGAGGAAGTGCTACGAAATGTGATTGGTGACTGGCAACACGTCGTACTAGTGCATCCCAAGCGTGTTCAATGGGAATCAGGTCTGGAGAACGTGAAGGCCAGTGAATGCTCCAATTCCAGCCTCTTGCAGCCTGCTTTTGACGAGATGCGAAAGATAGGTGCGTACATTATCGTCCATAAAAAAAAAAAGTTGGCCTAACTGCTTCAGCGTAGGGTACCACTATAGGCTGTAGAATTTCATCCCGATATCTTACAGTTCCGTTTCTAACTATAAGACATCAATGTTGATACGACCATCAATATTCATGCCTGCCCACACCACGATTCCATCTCCACAAATGGAATGTCTTTCTTGCACGAAACGTGGAATCTCCCGTATTCCATGTTCACACCAGATCAGGCCATGACAATTGTCAGGTTGCAGGCTGAATCTTGACTCTTCATTGAAGAGAACCATGTACCACTCTTCATGTCATGACCATGTTAAAGGAATGTATACCATTGGTCGCCGGCATACAGTCCACCGTGACGGAGTCGATTTCGCATGGTCTGAGTACACACCCGTCGTCCAGTAGCAGCGAGAAACTGCTATTTGACGCTAATAGCACTAAGGAACCAGCGAAGCAATCCGACTGAACTGCGGAGACAATCATCTCTTGCAGTGGTGGCACGTAGGCGGCCCTGTCCTGGTCTTCTTCGTACAGTGTCGGTCTCTGTGAAGCGATTCCAGAGTCTGCTAATCACGCTTTGGGAGGTTCCAATCGCTGTTGTCACAACCGAATTTGTGTTTGGCCAGCTTCAAGACACCCTATGAATCTCCCTGCTTCAGATTCTGGTAAATCACGTTGCAGGAACATTTTCAGGTGACACTCAACGATTCTGCACTTGTTGTTGATCCAGGAAAGTGGAGATAACCCAGCAGCGCCAGCATCTTTATTCAGGATTGTGGGCAAGCATGCAATTTAACGTTTTGCATCACATTTGCATATTCAACAACTTCCATTTTCATGTCATTTGCTTCTCTGATGATGTTCTTTACGCCCAAATCACACCATCATATTTTTAATCATTGTTTTCAATCATTGACCCTATCTTTGAGGTCTATGATCGTGGATTTGCCTCACTTGACCATTTTCATCATTGATTTCAATGATGAAAAAATTTAGAAACTCTCTATCCGATCGATGTTTTCAATGATAGCAATTAGTGAAAGCTCCAATCAGAACAGACGAGCTCGAGAGCGAAGTAGTCAACCGGCGCCATTTTGCCACCGTTTCGATTGAATCGGAAGGCTTTTATAAATTAAGTATCACAGTGAGGAGATTATCTTTCGAAAATAAACAATATTTTTACTGAAATAAATTAATTCTATGCGTTAGAATCTGCAGATGACAACTTTTTAAAGAGAGATTTCATTTCTTCTTCAGTTCGTTACGTCCGCTGATGCCTGTCATGATTTGCCGCTGTTTCACCTCGCATTCGCTTAAATAGTAGAGATGCTTGAATACAATATACAATTAGTTTCGAATAGATTGACAGCTTGCTAAAAGTCATTTCAAATTCTACCGAAATTGCGTTGCCGAAACACGATTTTAACCTCTAAAAAAAGATTAAACACCATCTTTTCGTAACTTGGGCATCTTTCGTCATAATATCGAGCTCAGCTCTGATTGGCTAGCGCTCTGCCAATCATATGCGCTGTTTCATCATGTTTCGTCGATAAGGTGGAAATAAAGGACAGGGATCACTTCAGTGAAAGCAATGATCATTTTCAATGAAGCAAATCAATGATGAAAAAATATGCTGGTGTGATTTGGGCATTAACAAATAAACTCAAATGCCTCTGTTTTTTGGATGTATTATATTCATTTCGCACTATCCCCTAAATTTTGTGAGCAATGTATTTAATGTTAATGTATTTGCAATATTGCTTTTAAGAAATTCACTTAATCTAGAACATGTTAGTAAGAACAAAACATACAACAAGTTATTGTTACATTTTTATAAATATATCTTATAAACAACATTATAAAAATGTTATTATAAATATTTTATTTAGAAACTTCTTGTTTAGTTAGAAAATTTTAAGAAATTACAATATACAATAAGTTGTATCCCATATCTTTGAATATTTTCCCGGATTGACAAAGAATATCAATTTAATTCAGACATTTAGAATACTTCTAAAAATAGTATTTTCTGATTTTATAAGAAAAAAACACATTATTATTGCTATTGTTAAAAATAGCAATTGTTAAAAAAAGAATATTGTTAAAATATTCTTTACATAAATATAAGAAATGAAACTATATTCAGTTGTTTGAAGAAATTAAAATCTGATAAAAATTGGATTCAGAATCAGAGTTTTAATTTTTTATCTCTAATTTTAAATTTTCTTCTTAAACGCCTACTTTAAGAAAAAAAGTGATGAATTCAGTGTAATTGAGTGATTAGATATATAGCAGAGCTTTTAATCGAATCTGTTCTCACAGGGTCAGTGTGGCCCATTAACTTCTTTGTGGCTTGACAATGCATCCTCCCCTTGAATCTCCTAATCGCCTCTCTTCTGCTAATAGCTATTAATCTAAGAGGATTATTCCATCTTGTTGATCAGAGCGTTTACTTATCTCAGCCAACAGTTGCTTACAATTTTTCAATATTAAGTTGTTACGTAAAACTCAGATTAAAAACATAAACAATGTATATTGCAAATGAAGAATCTCATAAGGGAGGAATTAAGAGGGATATAATTTATTTTTAAGGTAATTGACTAAAAACCGCGAGACTTCCAAATATTAAATTGCTCTTCCCCTAAAGACCGTCCAAATTTTTTGCTGTGCGTTTTTTACTTCATGTAGCAAAAAGTTCATCCAAAATTTGCAATGATAATATGTGAAAGAAAAAAAAAACCTTTTTATTACTGAAGTATAATGAAATAATTACAGTAGTTTTAGAAATAATTCAAATGCCAACTAAACGTTCCAGCTACTCAACTTCTGAAGTACATAATTTCTTGGAACCTAATTTTTTTTTTAATTTATAAACTTTGTAATGAATTTTACCTTTTTACAACGTGAAATAACGTTCAGAGATCATCTGCAATTTCTTACTGTGAGCGCCTCTAGTGGGCAAATAGCAAATTAAATAATTTATAAATTTGGGATTTCCATACTTTGACTTAATGAATTTAAAAAAAATAGTAATCGAATTAAAAAAACACTCCTTTCTTACGAAATAGTGTTTAAGAAACATCAATTTTTAATAAGTTTGCTTCACACTGTTTTCTGCCAACTACTGATTTATTTTAATTTTAATTCCAAGACAAACTAAAAACTTCATTTACAGTTTCATAAGTGACTTTTATGTTCGAAGAAAATTAAAAAGGTGAGATTTCTTTCTTTTGCTTCAGAGAACAATGAATTAAGTAATTACATTGAAAATTCACAGCACAATTCATTCAAACAAACTATGGATTTAAAATACATACCTATTATTTTTATTTTATGCTCGTATTTAAAATATTATTCAGAGAAAAGGGTCCATGGCACAAAAAAAAGGCTAAAAATGCTCTGCTTTAGATACAGAACTATGCATTTGTACAGTTTATGAATTAGGAATTTTCATTTTTTTCTTGAAAAATTTAAAACGAAGTATTATAAAAATATGTATGTCAATCTTCGACTTCATAAATATTATATAAAATATATGTAAACGATAGGAATCTAAGAAAGTATTTTTTTATTGTTTTTTTTTAATCAGTTTGATAACAGTTAGTTATAAAGTGGAATATTGAGCATTTTTAAAAAAGATTTCTTTTAAGATCTAATAAAGAAAAAAATCTTTTTTCATCATTTTGAAAATTATAAATAACAAACACGAATGTATATACGAAAAAAGACAAAAAGTGAACAATAAGGCAAAAGTGGTAGACTTTTTTCACTAAAGTGAACTCATACATTTTTCGATTTTCAGCTACTCCTGTGAGACAGGAATTGACCACGAACTCTTACTTTTCCCTATAAGTCAGAAGGGTTCCAATAAGGTATGACTCATGCTTATCTGACTTGTAGTTTGGCCTGTAAAGAAGAAGAGATTTTCCTCTAAACACTTTTGTATGCGGGGTCGCTAATAACGGAGTGACTCTTCCGAAGCAAATAGTATTGTTGAATAATGGGTTTATAGACAGGAATTTTAATCAAAACATCAGGAATATCACCATCAAAATCCTCAATTTTCTTAGCAAATTTTACATTATAAAATATAGTTAATTTCTTTTTAATTATATAATGTTTCGAAAGTGGTTGTGGAGGAATTCAGTTGACTCCTTGACATGGCTTGAGTATTTGCTTCTTTTTCCACACCTACAATGTTCCTATGATGTATCTCAGGAAATAATTTGGGAGCAGCTTAATTGAAGTTATTTTTATTTCACTTTCTCTGTGTCATTATTTAAAATAATTATTATTACAAATAGATCGAATTAATTACAGTTAGAAAGGGATTGTATTTTGAAAACAAATTTCTTAAAAGAATTATAGTCTTCAGGGAAACATCAGTGTATGTTCAATTGTAACAGAAATGAATAAGTTCGAATTTGAAATCAGAAAATTCATTTTAATATGTAGTTTTTTTTCCTAATTTTATTAATTAAAATTCAAGCATTGTTATACTAATTGCCATTAATTAACAAGGAATCATTTACAAAATTTTAAGATTACTCTAAAATCAGACTGTAATTAATAATTACTTTTGTGCAGTTAACAACTGATTTCTTGTTTTGCTTTTAAGCCCACTAAATCTTGCTGTAGATCGGGACTAAGAAATCAAATAAGTGTTCTCTTAAGATTACTCTAAAAGAACACTTTTTGATTTCTTAGTCCCGAACTACAGTAAGATTTAGTGGGCTTATAAGCAAAACAAGAAATCAGTTAACTCCACAAAAGTAATTATAAATTACAGTCTGATTATTTATAATCACTGTTTCCTTTTCTCTATCAGATTATTTTTTCATTCTTTCTATTTTTTAGTTAATGAAAAAAAATCCCCCTCAATAAAAAAAAAAATAGGAAAGAAAAAGAAAAGAAAGTTACAATGGAAGTATTCAATGAAAATAAAAAAACAAATGATTTTGTATTTATTATGTAGTCGTTGAAAAATGTTTTGTTACACATTTGTGTGTTCTTGGAACAAATTTAGAAATGAGATTATAAAATTATAAAGAAAATTCTTCTTTGAAAATTATAAATTTGTTTATTTATAATTTAATTATTGCATTCTTAATTTGCAATAATTTTTTGAATAAAACTCATGCAAATGTTATTTGGTATCAATGAAAAAAAGAGTAGCAGCAAATGGCTTTGAACCTTTGAATGTTCAAGTGCAGTGGAAAGGAAAGTAAAGGGGGTTTCTTTTAACAGACGTCGGAAATGAACCGAGAAACCCAACCTCTCATTTGGGAACAACATTGGCATCTTGGTCAAACAGATAGATTGGTAAATATGGTTGGTGTTCTCCAATGGCGATCTAATGGACCTCAAGTGATAGATGTCTTTCAAATGAACCAACCAAAGGACTCTAATCATTCTTCTGCCTTTTATCTTCGGATTAGCTATTAGAGAATAAAAAAAATGCAACTTTTTTATTATTTGCTTGAAATGTCACTTGAGATTCGCAATTCCTAAAGAATTGATCTTTTTCTTTTTGTAAAATATTTTAAAGTCTCGATTCTATTTGTTTGTTAGGAAAATTCCCTATAAGTTAGTTTTCCCTTCAGATTAATGAATAATAAGATATAAAATTCATTTCTTACGATAAAGAACATGAATAAATTTATTGCATCATTAGATTCTTAATAATGGTCTCAAAGTATGTTAATGAAATATTACTGTATAAGCTGAAAATATAATAGCTGTAAGTTGTGCAGTAAAAGTTCTGTACAAATTCTAAAGAGATGTGAACGAACACAACAGTTCGGTAGTGAATGTATTACTATTTACTGAAACTAACAGTTTTCCTAATAATAATAATAATAATTAGTAGATTACAATTTTTTTTTAACCCTACTCACCATTGAAACTTCGGACAATATCGTTACTAGATATTCGAAAAGCGAAATTAATATCATTTACTTAACGATAACATCTTATCTTAGTGAATATATTCTAGCCATTATTAATGTGTAATGCATAAATAAAACTATTATTCTTATGAAAGTTGACTTATTGTCGAATCTTCCTTCTCATACATGTGACTTTTCTCTTCTCCCTTCTATAATCAATTGTATTTTCTTTTAGAAAGAGATGTTATTCATAAAAAACTTACAAATACTTGTTGCAAATTTAATGTAACTAGTAAAATATTAGACTAACTTTAAGTAGAAAAAAAGTCCTATTCTCACCAAGCGATACTTTAGAAATATCCGGTTTTGATTTCAGTTTGATCTTCAATTTACACAAAAACAAACAAATTTAGCAAATAACTGAGGAATATTTCGAGATGCTGAAGAATTATCCTTTATTTTTTTCTTTTCAATTCTAAAGCCTTAAATTGTTTCTTAATGAGTTTAAGTTGTACATCTTAGTTTATTGAAAGCAATTTCATTAATTTTGAATAATTCAGAATAATGGATTAGCAGTGGATAGAAACAAGTGAAATAGATGGACGGAGTTTTACCTAATTATTGAGGAATGAGTATTGTATCGGTACTGTTCCCATTGTATTTGTGCTGTTGAATATTAGACAACTATTCTGATTAAAAAAAAAACATTTCAATTAATGCAATTCTTACATTATAGTTGACTGGATTGCTTTTGGTACAATTTAAATTCCTGTAATACTTAATCTTTAAGTACTCTATCTTGTGCAAAGGTATTTCGTACTTTTAATTGAAGTTCAATGTCCTTTTTATTGCCTTTTTATTATAGAAGACGCAAAGGTTCTGACAAGTGAATTATTATCTATAAAAATTGGTAAACTATGATAACTATAACCCTTGTGATGAGAGCAGGGATCTCAACAAAATAAACTAGAATCTTCGTAACCAAGTGATTATTATGATAGGAAATAACTTAAATCCAAAATGGTATCCTATAACTATTTAAATAAAAAATAAATCTAACAACTTAACCTGGAGCTGACAAGCAATTGTTCGCGATTACTATCCTTGTTTCATATTAAAATTATTTAAAAAATATTCTTATTTCTTAATAAAACATATTTCTTTTGTCCGATGGCATTGCTCTTATTACAATAACCAATATATGAAAAAAGGATTTTCTATTCCACTAACAATCAATGTAATTGATGCTTACTCTCAGTTGTAAATAGAACAGTTATTAGAATGGTACTTAGGTATGCTATGTCGTCCGTTGTAGATCTAAGATACGAAGACCAATTAATCAAGAGATGAATCCGTGATAGTTTTTACTAACGAACTAGAAGATCATTTGAACTACACAGATAGATGAACAGTAAAGAAAGTTTGCCTTTTCTTGTTTACATTTAATTTAAAGTTTTATTTCAATTACCTTTTATTTATAGGTAATGTAATCAAGCTATATTATTGATAAAGTAATAAAAAGAGAACAAAAATTTGAAAACTTTAGATAGTTCCTAATACTTTTCAATTGAAAATAAATAGAACCATTTTCTTCATTAAGAATTGATGGCGTTTTTTTCCCCTTCAGTAAAATCCTAACACGCTACTACTTTAAGACTACTACATGAAATTTTAAACTCCGTTTCGGTTCAACATCAAAACAACTTC
>JAFIDM010014012.1:3329763-3460367 GCA_023159025.1 Thereuonema tuberculata
TGAGGTCGGCGGACTGCTGGCACATGAGTTTTCTCACTGAAATTTCATATTTGTATTGTATTGTTTATTTTTGATTTTGAGACACCACTGCGATTCCGAAGAAAACTAGATATTGTTAAAAAGTAAAGAATTATAACTTCGTAACTGTACTGGGTGATCAAGAAATAACAGGAGGTGTTTGAAGCTCTGTAGCGTGTTATGTACTTCCTTGCGATTTCTGGTTGTGGAGCAACCTGAAAAGCATTGTGTAACAAGGACATGTTCATGACATTCCTACCTTAAAAGATCAAATAACGTTACATGTCAGACGAATAAATGCCGATATGCTGCGAGCCACCGTCGAAAACCTCATGTACCGCATGCAATTAGTGGAACATCAGGCTGGTGGTCACCTGAACCAAATTTGTAGGTTGCTATAATAAATGTTTTTCATTGGTATTTGGTGTGTTGTTATTTACTGTTTCCATTGGCAGTTATGTATTCTTTTTTCACACATTATGTGCTTGCAGCGCCAGAATTTACCCTATCGGCGTTGTTTGGTTCTAATTTTTTTTCTTGACAAATTGAAACCGCATACCGTATTGTCCGGCGTATAAGACGACTTTTTAACCAGGAAAATCTTCTCAAAAGTCGGTGGGTCGTCTTATACGCCGGGTGCTGAAACTTCCGAGCCGAACTGGAGAATCTGCGGTCGCCGTATGCGGCAACCGTATGAAAGCAGCAAGGACGGCGCTGTACAAGTACGGTAGAAGAAAATCCACTCACCAGGATTCGTGGAAAGAAGTGACTTGACGCGGTCCCGATGTGAAGGGCGGAACAAGCTGTAGGCGTCCGGGACGCCCGGGGTATGGAAAAAAAGAGATAGCGCGGGGACAGAATAAACAAGGCTACACTTAAGAAATACTATGATTTGAGTGAAATTCTAAAAAGATGTAGCATTAAAATAATACACCAGAATAAACAAAGCTACAGTTACTTGGAGACAGGGAGAGCTGACCAATCCAAGCAGGCGTTGTATACAACAACCAGCCAATCGCCGGTAAGGTACATCGCTTTTAAAGGAAAAGTTTAATCCACTTGCACTGTTTTATGTTTACATGTTTGACGACAAACAGTGTTATTTTTATAAGTGACAGTTTTCCTGCTAAGTATCTGCATGTCCTAAGCATTTGATTTAAAATTACCATATTGAAATTAAATCTGATTTTTTAAAATTTTTATTTGGTGTGCGTTGGAAAAGGGGTAGTCTTATACGGCGAGTATATCCCAAACTCTATATTTTAATTGGAAAAATTGGGGGTCGTCTTATACGCCGGACAATACGCTACTTTAATGTGTATGGTGGCCAAATTTTTGTTCTATTTCGTCCAGTACATAACACGCTACAGGGCTCCGAACACCTTCTGTTATTTCTTGATCACCCGGTATATCGATATCCCAATAGATCAAACATTACAATCAAATATTTACACAAAACGCATTCATTACTTGAAGATTGAAGTAAGTTGAAGTAAGTTTAAGTTGAAGAATGTAGTTAAATATTTAAGTATGAGATTAAAGTGTTTTAAAAGTAATTTTGAATCTGTATTACAGTTTTTGCTTATCCTAAATAACATCATTTTCATTTTAGTTTTTTTGGAATATTTTCTTTAAAAACATTTCTACGAACTTCTTTCCATTATTTTGATCAACTTCTTGAACGCAGTCTTAAAAAATAATAATAAAAAAATCTATTATACAGAAAGAAAGAGAACGCACATTAAATTTCATTTCTGATAAAAAAAAACAACCTAAATTTGGAAATTTCTTTTCTAAAAGATAAGTTTCCAAATTTAGTTTTTAATGTAGCGAAGTCCTTAATAGCTTTGCAAATTATTTTTTTAAAGTTATTTCAAGAAGAGAATGAAGTCTTACTAATTACTTGTACTCGAGAATAAACTGCAACACACTTGTTTCATTCTAGGCAATCACTGTCCATTGAGAATTGGGGTCTCTTGTGTCCAATGTATTTCCTCTTCACTCTTGAGACACAGCAAAGGAATTTAATCAGAGAAAATAAGGAATCAATCAGGAATTTCATTCCATCTCTTTCTGCATTTGTTTCCCCTCTTTTTTATTACAATCTTAAACCAAACAATATTTCTTTTTGTCAGAAGTTAATACAGAAGTAAATTCTGAAGTTTTACAAGTTCAGATGAAGAAGAAGTAGATTCCAGAATCCGATTTTTCATGAACTCAATGAATCAGTAAAAATAAGCCACAGTAAAACCCTTAAGTCAGTAAATATACATTTACAAACTTTTCTTTTTTTTTTTTTACTTTTTACTTTTAATTGTAAGAAAGTAATAATAAAAAAGCCTTGGAATTAATACAACCTTCGAAAAAAACCATGTTTTTCTATTGTAACCATTAGAAGGTTTTTTCTTTCTGTTTAGTAATGGAAAGTACAGTATCAATGCAAGCGACTTTAAAATAAATTGAATTGCTAAGTCGCTTGCATTAATACTATGCAAGAAATTCAATTTAATTTAATGTATGTATATAATCATATTTTTCAAAAATTATAGATAAAACTTTTGTTTAAAACATCTGATTTTAATGGAGACATTTCTATTTGCTGTTAACCAAATTAGACATTATGTTTTTTGTGAGTGTATAGAGGCTGGGGCTTGATGCGATAGCATGAAATAGTAACCACAATAAATAATAACCACAATAGACACATGCTGTAATTCAATGTTCAAATCAAAAATTACCGTATCTGTCCAGATGTAGTATACTATAAATGAATAGTTTGTAGTGGAGAGACAGATAGACTATATTAAAGAGCTCTCATTAAGGTAGGCCATGGTAAAAAACTCAGGAAAGCATGGATTCTTTTAACGTCTGAAAAGTGCACAACAAGGAAATGTATCTGCAAGAAAAGAAGAGAAAGCAGTGCAATAGCAGGTTCCGTTAGTAGAAGAAAGTTCGGTGGGAGAAATTAATATATAAGAAATATATAGAGAAAATCTATTTTTTATTTACATTTGCGCAAATATAGTTGTATTTTTTTCTGATATTATTAGATTTATATTACTTATTTTTTGGCATTGTATTTTCTTTTCTTTTTTTAGATCGTAGGCTACATTAATACATAATAATATCTTTATTAGTCTTTTATTAAAATCTTATAACATACAATAACTGAAATAATTTTATTTTGTGTCAATTATTATGCCTATTACTGTAATTGCATTGCATTTTTTCTGGTATGTTTGTTCATGTTACATCATCAGTGCAAACACCATGTGACTCTTCAGAAAGTATCAAAAATGGGCTGGACACAAGCTGTTAAAATGGATTGATGAATCGCCTTCTACAATATGTATCTAGCACCATCCTGACACTTAGCGAAGTATCTAATTTTAATTGGTCTCATGCTGTAGTACAGCATCTGTCAAATTAATTTGCTGACACTTTCGCGAATTGTCTAATTTTTCTGGACAGATACGGTAATTTTTGATTTGAACATTGAATTACGGCATTTAGATTATTGTGTTTAGACTCTTCGCGCTAAATTACCGCATATGTCTGCGATATTATAACCCATCTTATGGATCACTATCAAGTAAGGACCAATATAACTAATCCAAAGAAATATACTGAGTTACATTACAATTCATATTTAAGAATTTAGCCATACTTCCTAGATTTCATTATATTTTGATGACTATGTCCCTATTTTAAGGTTCTCTTTTCTTTAGGCATCAAAATCTTTTGCAGTTCAACTAACGTTGTTGTGATGTAAATTAACTTTTAACGTTCGAACATTGTTACAGTTTGGGGACGTGTAATAACATTTTTATCATATCTACGTCATCTTAACAGTTTTTCATTTAGATCCAAAACTTTCTGTCTTAATAATTAAAACATGTTACTATTTCTTACTATTTACTGTATCTTAGTACGGGGAAAGTCCTGTAATTACTATTCCTATTACTATTTCTTTAAAATAAAAACAAATTAGAACCTTTCATTTTTGACCAAATTTGAAAATCAAAATCAAAAATAGCTTCATTGGGAGATTATTTTGTTTCTCGTAACAAGAATCTAAAGTTTTAATGGAAAAGTTCAAGAAATATTAAAATATCATTACTTCCAAATAAGGATTTATTTCCTAAAGACGAGAAATATGGAAAAGATTTTATATAGTTACATAGTTATCTAGTTTTATTATGAAAATAAAAAGAACAAAAAAAATATTGTTGAATAACAACTTTGGAAAACCAATAAAGAAAAAAAAACCATAGAGCTTTGAATAGAAAGCTGTCTTTTAAACGAAGGGATCTTATCATACAGAAAGAGTATAAAAGGAATCAGCAAAAGGGAAACTGAAGAAGTACAGATCAAAAACTTGATCAATTTTGTAGCACTAAACAAAAAAAAAGAAAAATAATTCGGTTTTTTGAGTAAAATTTTACTGACCTTGATACAAAAAAAAGTAGTTCGAAACTATTTTAATTATTTAATAAACAAGTACATATTTTTTTTTAGAACCAAGAATGATAAAGTGGAGGATTGATATATTTTTATCTTCAAGTAAAACTGCACATAAAAGGTATTTCAAAATGTATTTGTATTTATTAACACCCAATCCAACACTTAAGAAGCAGACAACTTAAAGCTATTTTATTAAAAATAATTATTAATTACTTTTAATATCTTATTCTTAATCGAAATAACAAACACTAAATGTACGTTAAAAAAAATCCTACTTAATTTTTATTCATTTCAAAGATGAATAGTTGCTGTTGAAAGAATTAATAGAGGTTGCCAAGTTCAGAATTTAACCTAGAGCCAAATTTTCAGTAATCTCTACTTAAACAGTCTTGTCTGCTGAGCCCGAGGTCACGTTGGTAAACTATTGTGAAATTCACTGTTAATAGCATCTGCACGAATTAGTCATTTTCACGAGAAACTTTTCATGAATATGTAAATGTTGCTGCAGGTTTCTGATCTCCAATAATTATCAGGAACAGCGCCAAGGGCAGTAGCCAATGTCGCCAAACACTTGACCCAAGTCATTGTACTAGCTAAATCAATTCATCTTTCTTCAAATATTTTCATTTATTCAATTTAACCTTTCTCACTGCTACATTGTTTGCAACTAAGACTTTTAAAAAAACAAAAACTAAAGTATTCATTGAATGAGGAACAAAGCTTATATTCATTACAATAAATTACAAATTCAGTGTTTTCTAAATTTTAAAGTTTTTAATAATTTATAACTCTTTGTTTAAATATAAGAGATCACCCAATCTAAGTTTGTGTAGAAAACTGCTTTCAAAAACTTACAACTATTAATACCAATTAATATACAATTTGTTAAACAATTAATCTCATAAATTTAAGTGTAATTACATAGTTAAGATATTTTATAGTTGTTATCAGGTAAAAGGTTTTATTTTAATATTTATTCTTAAGTTATTCTTGTAGGAAGTTGAGTTTGTAACTGACATTTGTAGGAAGGGTCATTCGATATATTTATAGAAATCACATAGGAACTGCCTTTGATAGTCTGACAAACATTGGCTCTTTAAAGATTTTTTAGTTTTGGACAGATAGGTTATTAGTTTTGAGATCAAAGCTTAACCCGCGTGAAAAGTTATTTAATCTCTCAAATATAGAATGATGAATTCATGTCCTTAGGATCTGCCAAAATTCTCTATGTACTTACCTTAAACTTCAATAGCATTGTTCATTAAACAGTAAATAAAATAAGATGAGTAGATTAGAAGGATTGCTACCATAAATTTACTGCCATGTATAAAAAGTTCGATTGAGAAATTGAGAAACATCCCAGAAAGCTTTTTTTAGCATTCCTTATTAACATTCAGAGCAAAAGACTAACCATTAAGCCTAAATCATCAGCCCACGTTAAGTTACACTGTCAGTCTATTAGAGAATTTGATCCTATATCTTATGTATGAGGATCAAGTAGTCAAGAGGCTTCACAATAACATTTAAGACAGTGTCAAAAGTAAAGCAGTGTTGTCGAAGGAAGTCTACAATGGAAAGAAACTGACAGGCCAATATAAATCCTCACAAGCTAAAAAAAAAAAGGAATAGCTAAGAAGCGTCATAACTAATCAGTGCTAAAGTGATTATAATTCATTATCTCCTTTTTCTAAAGACTACAGCTTGTAGCGTTCTTTCTTCAACTTAAATGCACTGCAGGTATCTGGGAGGCAGAAATTTTCAAAAGTTAAAATATATTAATATTTTGAAAATAATATTCCAACTGTGCCTGTACTTTATGTACAAATATTCATTATTTTCCAGGAGAGCTGAACTCCAATGAACTTCTCATCATTGACATAAAGTGAGAATGGTGCATTCTGTTTCCCGGGGTAAGAGGCTGTCAACTTGACTTTATTTTCATGAAACGTTGGAATAAAATGTCTATAGCGCTTTACTTTCAGGCATCCTCGTGAAATATACATCTTTAAATAAGATAATTAACAAATATTCAATTCATTTTAAATATGTTATTATTTTTCTATATGTTAGTGGAGTAAAATTGATTTTTCTAGGTTCGTTTTTTCGAGGTAGTATGATAAATTCTGAACAATTCAGTTCTTTTTAATTTATTGAATTGTTCAGAAGTTGAAGGCATTGACTAAATTGATTGAATACTTTTGAAGTTCGTTATTAACTCATTTATAATGTTTCTACATTACTAATTATTAGAAATGCCTCAGCCTCATAAACAGAATAAACTCTCAACAGGAACCAAAAAAATCTATGTAATTATAAACGAATATCAATAAATGAATTCGAATGACCTTCCAATCATCAAAGTGCAAACAGTTGTTCGAAATCGAAATGTTACAACTATAATTAATTTGTGCGATCATTTTGATAGAGATTAGCCATAAATTTCAAATGTGATCAATAGATCATCATTGACCGTCGTGTCCAAGCGAAATCATTCGATGTCGATTCAGCGAAACCTGACTACAACATGTACTCCTTCAAAAATATCATATCAAGTTTAGAAAGATTTTATTTTAGATTATCTACTCTTCTAAGTAAATATATCGATTTCAAAATTTAATATTTTCCACAAAATTATTAATAAAATCAGGAGATTCGGATTTTCTGCATTGAATGTCGAGTTTAAAATGAACTATAAGTCTAGATTAAAAAGCACCTTTATTTTTAATTAAGATTAATATTCTCTCGTAACTTACACTTATTTCGCAAATGATGTAAAATATACAAGTAGTTAGGCCATACAGAAACTATTCTTCTATAGCATTCGAAAATTTTTCAGTTAGTTTACTATCTTCCATTCACTCTCCTGTTTCCTATTTTACAATTGTAAATCTTTTTTATTATAGTATACCTAAGATATCGAGAAATTCCGAAGTTTCATTAGAGTTCATAAAGATACTAGAAAGTTTCTTAAATCGACAGAGCAATCGTAGAAAACTACAATCGTCTTCTTAGGAAAGATTCTTAAATAGTTAATTCCTTAGAAAGTAAATCATCAGAATCAGATCGTTACACTGTATCTGTGTTTAAATCCAAACAGAAATATCGGTCTTCCTTTTAATGGCACATTGTTCACATTACAGAGATTCCAATCGAATTCCTTTCCAATATGAAACCGTGGAGTTGTCATCGAAAGAATGATCTAATGGAAGCACTTAAATAAGTGCCATTCGTATTTACATTGGAAAAAAAAGTATTTCTTAATCTTATTAGTAATGGAAAGCCTGAATAGTTTTCTATGTCCAATGACATTGTTGTTTTCTAATCCTTTGAAATAGAAATATCTTTATAATTCAATCATTCTTCATTGGCCACTTTAAAACCTAAACCAAAATAGGAAATCACTGATTACTCATTCTTAGTCCATTGAGTCTGTCTGTGGCAAAAAACTTAATAACTTTAATGTTGATTACATTCTATAATAAGAATTTGTTCCGATAAATAAATAAATTATTTCTTTCTGACTCCAACAAATAAACTTATTTTCTATATCATATCGCTATATATGTATATATATATACAGTGGAGCACCGTTTATACGTTTCTCGTTTATACGTTTTTATCATTTATACGTTTTTTTTAATGGTCCCGGCAAAATCCAATGCATATTAACGTTAAATAATTTCATTTATACGTTTTCCTGAAATCGCAAATTTCATTTATACGTTTTTTTCAAGAACTCAAGAAGAGAGAAAATGTGCATTTCAACCTCAGATTTCCATCTGCCGATTGTCCAGTCATAGAAAAGGCACGCAGTCTTAGAAAATTGCCCTGAAAAACTTCTGCCAAGTTTTCAAGAAGCTTTGGTGGGTTTTAACACCATGCAAGAATATCTCATTAGCAGTGATTTTAATGATAAAGTTAAGATGGCACTGTTAATTGTGCACAATGAACTTTTTTCTGTGCATTCCAAAAAGCCCCACAACCTAAAAAATCCTTGTAAATGCTGAATGAATATGAACAGTAGTACTAGTTGTACATTAAATCCGGAATTTGTATTACATACCTCTTGTATTTCATTTTCATGTAATATTTTAATTTACCTCTGACTTTTTATTGTTGGTTATTATGAAATTGTTCGCAACTTTTGTGAATTTCGTTTATACGTTTTTTCATTTATACGTTCTTTTTCTCAGTCCGTTGAAAAACGTATAAACGGTGCTCCACTGTACATATATATATATATATATATATATATATATATATATGCCACGTCGAACCACGCGCTAGCCCAACCTGATAACGTCGGCTATAGCCGAACAGTGATGTGAAATTTGAAAAACACCAGTACAAAAATTCAAATCACTGTTTCTATGGATATACGGCCAATTATACTCACGTCATCAGCGTCAAAAAAAGTGTCAAAAAAAGAAAGTTGCCCGTTCGATATATATATGTGTGTTCTCGCCACCCTACCAGAATTCCTAGCCTTGTCCTGACGTTGTCAGGTTGGGCTAGCGCGTGGTCCGACGTGGCCTATTCGCGGGTAATAATAATATATGTAAGTGTTTTGTGTGTGTGTGTGCATATATGTAAGTGTGTATTGGTTAATTCTTGTGCTTCAACAAATGTAATGAATGAAATTCATAATTTTACGAGTTCCTGACATCTCGTCAGCAGCTATTGAATATCTCTTTAGCAAGTGGAAGTTTCTGTTTTTTTGAAAAAAATACTTGGAAAGTAAGGTTAAAAAAGATGAAGAATAAAACCTTTTCTAAAACTTACAAAACGAAACAGTTCGAAATAGAACTGGGACGTCATATGATACTAGTGCTCATTTCCGTTTAATATTCCAAAAATCCAAAAAGAACTAACTTCATTAAGCGAAGTAATCAAGCATCCAAAAATTTATCTCAAATACTTCAACATTTTTTTTTACATCAATTCTGCAGGACTTTTGTATTTCTGTTTTAGATTTAGTAACGGAATAAATTCGCTTAACCTTTAAAAATATCGACCTGTTGTTCTGTTTGCTATTTAAAAACAAAATAAGTAAATAATTTCTGCTCGTTTTACGCCATTTTAAACAGTTATATGTTTAATCTAAAATAGCCATTTGAATGTTAGGATATTCTTCAAGTTTTCTTTTGTTCATAAAGGAGTTTAAGAAGTTTTGTAAGAATGTTAAGATAAGTAAAAAACGAAATTGAAGATTCATCTACTGTGTTAATTTTTTAGATAAGAAATAGAAAACAAAATGAATAACTATTAACATTCATCTGGATCATTCTTTCGATAAATTAACCGAAAATATAGCGAAAAGCCCAATTATGTGATATACATAAATTAAAAAATAGAATTCGGAAAATAATTAGTTTAAAACCAAAAATAAAAAGCCCCAATGAGATCTTCTGATGGTACCAGAAAATTAGATTCCATTGAATATATTTCTTAAATACCGCATTTTATTTGTTTTTTAAAACGTTTGAAACGTTTGAATTGCAGAAATCAATGATCTATGACACGAAAAATAACAAATATAATTGAATGTATTCCAAAAAACAAGTCAAATATAAATATGCTTTTTTTCTAAAAACACTTTTTCATAATCATTTTTTTTATCTCGTTTTTTTTTCTTAAAAAAAACCTCCTCATAGACATTTAATCAATGTTAAAATTTCAATTTCTTTCCTATATACAGGATGCTTCTCTGATACTTTTTAACAAGAGGACACTCCAGTCAACGGAATCACTGATGCCACAAATACACTGGCGTGTCTAGGATGTAAGATTTCTAATAGAATTGAAGGAACTATTAAAAGGAAATACAAATTCAAATACAAAGGCCAATTTTTTTTCTATCAACAATGATTTAATGATTTATACGATGAATTTTATGAATATGATGATTTTTAGGAATTAATTTTGAAATAAATTATAACGTTTTGGAAATTCTCTTTTAAAAGAAATGTAAAATTTTGACTTTCGTAAGAAAAAAAAGGAATAATTTATAAATGGGAAGTTTCTGGAACAGCAAACGAAGAGATTTCCATTTGCTACAGAAACGGATGATGTCACCTTCATTGCCTAATTTCATTTTGTAGATATTTTTTTTCTTTCTTACGTTCCCTAAACATCGTCTATATGAGATGCTGTGTTCGCTTTCATATATGTTTATTCTCAAGATGATTTTGCTGATTCAGTGGCTGTGTCTCACTTAATATCTTAACAAAAACAATTGTAGTACATCTTAAAATCTCAAATACTCTAAAAATAAAAAAGTTAAATATCTGATGTAGAGCAACTTATACTAATATTTTCATTTTTGGATTATCTGGCATTTCAAAGGATATTATATACATCAAAGTGCTTTTTTTGAAGGTGGTCGTCTGGTCTCTGATCTGACAGCAGCAAAGCTAATATTGAAAACGTTTACGGTAATTTTTATGTTCCAAATTATTACGTCCAAAATATTTTATTGTATATACAAAATAAACATCAAATTTATTTTTATTTTTGTAAAAATAAATTTGCCAAAAGATTAATCCGACTTAGTAATCTTGAAAACATTTTAGGTAATTTACTCGAAATAATTTTAAAAGAGATAAAATCTTTACTTTAATTTCTATCTTAAATAGTTAGATTATCAGTAAATTTACATTGATTGAGAAGAATATTGCAAGATACGAAGTTTCATAACTATAGAACCATCTAGAGAATTAATTTCACAATTAATCTGTCCGGTACTTTTAATTATTTATCAAGATAGCCTAAATTATATAAGTAGTTTTAGCCTTCATGCTTAAAGATTCATTGGTATAAAGAAATTCTCTAACTAAATTGTAATCACGATAACACAATTGGATTGTATTAATTTTTTTAATTCATTCTTCAGGTTTATTCAAAACTTCGAATATAAACATTAAAGGTATTAGCTCTTTTTTGAAATCCCTTTATTTAGGGTTGCTTTTTGTTTTATTCTTGTAAATTGCCTGTAATTATTTAAATAGTTCAACATAAAAATTTTGTTTTTTTAAAGTTAATTTTAATTTGATTATCAACTTTGTTTTTATTTATTCTTAAGTTTGTATATCTTTTCAATATTCAACTTTCTTTCAGTTGAATCAAAGTTTTATTTATTATTATTATTATTATTGTGCACGAATTAATACCGAGGATCTTTCCATTTAATGTTGTAATTTCTTTTCTAAGGAAGGAAAAGGCTCCGTCGTCATCGTTTCTACTAGATTAGTTGTTACTTTGTTACTACACTTCATCTTTGAAGACTTTTGTAGGAAATGCTTTTAGATTATAATTCTGACTCTTTTCTTTCTTATTACATTAGTCTAATTTATGTGGAACCAGGAGACGAGACAGATATCGAAGACTACAACAACAGCAGCTGTTCTCAGCTGAAAAGAGTCAATTCATCTCCGCTGTGGGACAGAGACAATAGGAAATTGGGTTGTTTGCATTCCATTTGCAGATGAATTCGAGAAACGCATTACACCTCTAGAATCTAAAGAGGACTTAATATTTATAGATTGCAAAAGGGGTCTATGCTTGCACCGTGTTCATTTATAAGATATGGTAATATTATACTGAACTACTGTCGTAATTAAGCTTAGGTTCATGTTAAACTTTGCCGATAAATTTAGTTTTCAGCAGTAAAAGATTAAGGATTTCTTTTGGGTTTTTAACTTAAGAAACAGTTATTAAAAAATAAAGGCAGACAAAAATAACTTTTCAAGATAATTACGAAATAATGAAACGAAGTTTTTTGAATAATAAGAAACTTGAATTTATCCGATTTTATAAAAAACAAAAAACAAAAAAAAACAAAAACAAACATTACTTATAATGCGACATCCCAATATTAATTTTTACCAGGAAGATTTACCTACACGAAATCATTTTATCGCAGATTTCTACAAAAGCTTTAATTTTTAATAATAAAATAACAAGAGCGCCGACACACAAATGTAGATAAAAAATTTAACGCATTAGAAATACTACACAACCGATTTCGATTCGGTCACACGAATCTTGAACAAGTGAAGAAGATACTATAACGCAACCTGCTTCTATATACAAAGCGAACCAATGTCAACCAATAGTTGTGTGGAAGTGGGCGACGTGAATCATGGGAATAGCATACGCGGATCGTCAACGATGTTGAACCTCAATATTGAAGGTGTCGTGGTGAGACCGGTGGTAAAAAAAAATATATATATCTTTTTTTTTCTCCCTTTTTCCCTTTTTTTTCTTTTTTTTTTTTGCAAGTTTGTTTGAATACGACAAGGGAGGCCAGCCATTACCACCGGTCTCACCACGACACCTTCAATATTGAAGTTCGACATCGTTGACGATCCGCGTATGATATTTCCATGATTTACTTCGCCCACTTCCACATACCTATTGGTTGTTAGTGGGGTTCATTTGCATCTTTGGTGTGTCATTGGTTCGCTTTGTGTATAGAAGCACATTGCGTTCAATTATCTTCTTCACTTGTTAAAGATTCGTGTCATCGAATTGAAACTGGTTGTGTAGTCTTTTTAATGTGTTAAACTTTTTATCTACATTTGTGTGTCGGTATCTTTTATTATTTATAATGTGCACACGTTAAGCTTTTATTTTTATTTCACGATCTTCATTTCAATTCATTTAACAATGTATTAATTAATTAATTAATTAATTAATTCGTTTTCGGTTTTTCATTGACTACAAAAAGATTAACTGAAATTGTAAGAGAATCATTTGAGAATCATTTAATAGTTAGGTTAAGTGAGCATTGAACAAGTGGATCTTAGATCGGTTAGATAAGAATATACAATTCAGTTCTGCTGTTCTCATGTAATTAAGTAGCAATCTTTCTATAAATGCACAAGTGAACGAATTTCTTCTATAGAAAAACAGAATCAGATAAAAAAACTTCTTTATTTTATTTTATTGTTGATCTGAACGTGAAATAAAAGCAAAAGATTTTTATAATAGAGGAATTAAACATCTGAAAGAGATTCGCAACATGAGAATATTAATTTTGAGAAAGTTTTGATAATGTTGAGATTCACTGATTCTAAATCCTGATATTTCAAAACAGTAAGCTTGTATTTTTTTTAGAACTGATTAACAAATCTACGTAAAATAATCCAACCCAATTGTATAAAACGACCCAGAGACTGTTAAATTATTCTTTATGAGCAATTTTAGAATTCTCTTCGCTTTAGTTTTCTGTCACTAATAAAAATAGTAAATTAAAAATAGTAAACCTAGTTCCTGCTCAGACCAGAAGCATTTTAATGGAAAACTTATGGAATTATTTTATTTACTTTTGTTCTCAAATATCTGATTATCAAAAATTTCCTTTAAAAGGAAAGAACAGAAAATATTTATATTCTTGAAAACCTGAGATTGAACAAAAACTTAAATCGTAGTTTCTACTTTTCATTGAAAGTACTCTTCGGTAATTTTGGAAGTTTTGTAGATTTTTATAAATAATTTAGAGAATGTTCGTATTTTATTGACTAAAATAAATAATAATTCATAGGAATGTGAAGTCAAATGATTTTTCTATGTTTTTACTAGTCTATCTGTTCGGGGAAAAATCTTAAGTCTAAATTAATATTTCAATTCATTTAAATCCTTATTCTTTTAGCTGTGGAAAAAGTCAGTCGCTAATTTTAGTTTTATTACTTTCTTTACTTAAGCAATGACCGAGTGTTCGAATTGTGTTGTTCAGCCTCAAGCATTGAATGCTAACAGAAACCGTCATCTACTCTTTTATTATATCTAGTCTTTGCTACCAGACAATCTGTAGTTTCGAAAAAAACATTTCATTAACTTAAATTATCAGATCATAAAGGGCTTAAGTTGAATATTACAGCTTCAATCAGAATTAGTTGCTTCGATGTTAAACTGATCGTTTTCGTTTGATTTAAAGTCAGAATATTGTTTATGATCGGATGGAAAAAGCAAAGAGGATATGGATTTATATATATATATATAGTCTATATATTATAGAGCAGACAGAGCACAGATAAAAAATACAAAAGTAAAGGACATGGTCAGGACAAGGGAAGCTTTGAAAAATAGTAATCCAATTATAAGAAAGCACAAATGAAAAACAAATGTCGGAACACTGTAACTATATACCATCAAAATCAAATCTTGTAAAAATTTCAGATTAATTCTACAAGCAAAGCAAAATCTTACCTGTCATAGAAATTTAGACAATAATGTAACCCTGTGGAAAATGATGCAACTAAGAAAAGATAGCCAAAGTAAATAGTTATTACAATGTGTATTATTATAAAATACACCAACACAAATTCAGTAACATAGATTGTAGTTGAATGGATAGAACGATGTACGGATAGAAAAATAATGTAAAGCAAAACGAAAGTCAAATAACAGATGTCTTACATTATTTTATGCTACATAAATTTATGGAACTCTGCTTTATTATGTTTTGAATCATTTATGACACTAATGCACTTTCACACAAGTAATTAAATATCTATGTGGTTATTGTGCCAATTATTATTATTAATGAGTCTCGCCTCAAATATCAGATTATTTTAATTAGCAGAATTGAGTATCTCAATCACTGGAATTAGCTCAGAAAGAAATTCGTTTTAAATATTTTATCCAACTGATTATCCAATTAACAGTTCATGTAATGTAATTCAACTTCTTTACTCAAATGATCTGAAACTGTATTCTTCAATCCCCCCCAAAAAATATTTAGTTTATCTGAAGTTATCAGAAAATGTAACTAATTAATTACAAATTAAATAGCCTAGGGCAAGTAGACTGTTTGAATAAAACACAAATACTTGATTCTTCGTCTTCTGAGTTGCATCATAAGTAACAACCATCTGGTCAGTGGCCTCAGATATTACTTAACAATTCCAAAAATAAGTACAAAAATTCATCTCTTGGAAATTAAATTTCGAACAATTAACACTTGGAGAATCGTCTGATCTTTTAATAAGGAAAAGACGACATATTTTTACTTCAATTTGAAAAACTTCATTTGATATCATTCACATGAACTTTAGTAGAAGCTTGGAAAGATGAAAACCTTCTGGCTTCCGTATTTCTTTTCAAAACTTTTAAAATAATTGACTCGTTTCTTAGTAATAAGAAAGAAACAAAAGAAAAACTTCCTCCATGGCAAAGAATAACAAAAAAAATAAAAATTAAAGGATAAGATTTTTTTTAATGTGTCACCGAGGTAATGGAAGTTACTTGAAAAAAACATTTTTATTCGATGTTTTTCAAACTATTTATTTATTTTTATTTTTAATTTTCATTAAAATATGTAGCCTTTAAATATAAATAAGTTAAAGTTATAATATGTT
The DNA here is from genome assembly GCA_023159025.1 of Thereuonema tuberculata. NCBI lineage: Eukaryota > Metazoa > Arthropoda > Chilopoda > Scutigeromorpha > Scutigeridae > Thereuonema > Thereuonema tuberculata. The sequence goes on from JAFIDM010014012.1 coordinate 3,345,606, forward strand.
TATTATTGTAGCTATATAATTTCTTCTAAAAAAAATCGAAATGGATTTTTTTTTTTGGAGGGAGACTTAACAATTTATATCATTATTATTTTAGGGATTCTTCACAGGAGTTGGGAACCACTGCACACACACAACTGATTCCATTTCGTAAAATACCTGCAGCAGCTACAACATCCCTCTCTAATACAATATCCTAAAAGCAACTAAAATAGAGACCTGTCGTATGGTCTCTAAATTTTTAAACACTCCCGAAAATCAATAATTGTCTGTCGGTTTTATTGATATTGTTTTGTCGATCATGGCTGTGCCAAGGGAGTCGTAGGATTTTTCATATGTAAACAAAACATTATAATAATAAACTCCATTTTTTAAACTGTTATTGTCACAGTTCTGTGTCGTTTTCAAAATGCTTTCCTATCGATAGAGATTCTCCGATATTAATAATTATCTATTTGTAATAGGAAATGTTTCTACAGATAGTGCTGGTGAAGACGAAAAGAAATGTACTTAATTTTCTTTTTAGTTCTTGTAATAACTTTTTATAAAAATTATCTAGACATCTTCAATAAGGTCTTAATTAAAATTACGGAAAAAATTGTTTTCTATCACTAAAGTACTTTCGAACTTCCAATTACAAATGAAATTATTTCCAATTGTTTTTCTGCCTTTTGTGTCACTAGCAGAGCCACAACAATACAGGTTCTTTCAATTCTAAATTATTATAAATTTCCATAAATATTTCTAATTAATTATTATGCAAGTAAATTAGTTGCAGTTGTACTTAATTGCAGCTCAGTCTGTATGACATTAATCGAAATATAAAATTTTTGCAATTTATATGAGACAGAGATGTTTAAGATCATTATTTTTAAATAAGATAACCGAAATAACTTTTATAGCAAATCACAAACCAATGAGCAAAAGGAAAGGTGGTTCCATCAGTCATGACCTTTTACAGCCCAAACTACAAGTCAGATAGATAGAAGGGATATCTTCTTGGAAAGCTTAGGACTTGTAGAGGGGAGGGAAAATACGAGTTCTGGTCTGTGGTCACTTCCTATCTCCCATGTAAAAAGTCCCTGTGGTTTCGGATACAATAGGAAACCAATTTTTTTGCCTTGTTTTCTAAATAAGAAGTTAATTTTAACTTCAGTTCCTGCAACAATGTTGAACATAATTTTTTTTTTAATTTTTAAGCAGGTAAAAGTTGAAAACTAACTTTTTATTTAAAAACAAAAAAATATTCAAGATTATTGTAGAAATGAATACTAAAAAAAAAAAGTTACTGAAAAAATATGCCGCTGAGTTTTATGAATACCAACCGTTTTAGAACTTTAAAAAAAAGTCACTCGAAAATTTCAAAGATTTAAAACCGGAAATGAGAATCTGAGAAATAACAATTGTATTAAAAAATGAATGAATTGTATTAAAAAATGGGGGAAAAAAAAAAAAAAAAACCTTTCTCACTCTTTTTTTTTTTTAAGGCTCCACTTAAAGAATAACATTACATTCTAGATTCATATAAGGGAGTGGAAAGAAACTAGATGTTGAAGAAAGTATGTCTGTCATAAAATACCTTGGAATTGAAAAAGAAAATGTCAATTTAATAGAAAATAGGATCAAGTCTAATAAAAAATATTAAATATTGTGGAAACCATTGAACTTGAACAGAACTGTGAGACCAAGAAATAAGAAAATTCAATAGACTATCATTTTCTTTCAATAGTTAAAGATATAAATTGTAATGGTAAGAACTTAAAAGAAGACAGTAGTTTTGATTCCTTTAAGATTATTGGTTACTGTAATTTGCCTAATATCTATAAAACATTCAAAGAGATTTGAAGGATTTTTTGGAATCTTTCCCATTGAGATAAGAAGAACTCTTCGAAGCCATGCTTCTGCTTTTTGTAGCTCTTTTGATCCCAAGATACGACAGAAAGACAAATCCTTGAAAAACCTCTTTCATACAATGACAAATTAAAGCTGAGAGAGAATTAAAAAGGTAATAAATACACTTGGAATTAAGGCATTGTAAAGATTACCATTTGAAATATATCGCTTAAAATTGTAAGATTATGAAATTAATTCAAAAACCATTGAAAAACCTGGAAGTAACGTCATCACTGAGAACTGAAGATACCAGGAAGCAAAACAGTCTCTCTTTTAACCCCGTGGTTTTTTTTTTCATAAAAAGAAATGTTACTTTATTCAAACCAAACTGGACACAAAATTAAACTCAAAACACCTTCACTGCAGAATACAGTTGACACCAATATTTCGTTTTAATTTCTTAAAACTTTTTCAAGGTTTAGTTCGATGAATAAAAAATAAAACATAAAAAAGGAAAGAGAAATCATTCTCTCAATAAAACAATATATATTTTGTTACTTTATTCAATTTAGAGAAGTTCAATTACTAACAAGAACTTAAAAATACAGCAGATAGAAAAGGTTTTCAATAAAAACAGAGTAAAGACAGCGGAAATTGAATCTATACAGTAGTAAAAATAAAATAGTAAAGAATCAAAGTGAGAATTATTATCTTTTGGAAGGTCACCTGTTTTTGGATGTTTGAATGTTTCTATCATCCAAAAGTTTTATTAGAAAAGACAAATCAATATTTTAATTTCCTACGCATTTTAAGGTAAGTAATTGAATTCAACCAAAGATTTTTATCAATGAATTTTTGTAAAATCTGTTCAATATCAGAATTTCTAAAAAATATTTAGAAGGTACTGCTGGTTGTCATTTCAAACAATATGATTTTTAGAAAATCATTAATGGAAAATAAAAGAATAAAAGAAATTGTGAAATTAAAGTAAAGAAATTATAATGAAAGAAATTAAAGTTAAGAAATTATAATGAAAGAAATTAAAGTTAAGAAATTATGATATAAAGAAATTATAGTATAATGAAATTGTAGTATAATGAAATTATCTTTCCGATTTCAATTTATTGTACATGTTATTTCGTTTTTATTGTTGTTATTATTTAACATTATTGTATTTTTAACAAAGGTTTGATGTTATTATTATTATTTAACTTTATTTGTTTTTAACAAAGGTTTGAGTTTGGTTTACACGGTTTTGATGTTTTTCAGTTGTTGAATATTTTATTTTGTTAAATTTAGAATCATTTTCTTCTTTTATTTAAAACCATGAGTAAGTCCGTAATGTTAAATTAGGACGAAATATCGGGTATGAGTTTTTGAAGTAAAGTAAAGTATTATTTCTTGTGTAATTTGAATATGAAACTAATACAAATCTTCCCAAATTATTTTTTAAATAATGCCTTTCATTTTTTTATTAAAATGATTATGAAAACCAAAGTCTTCCTGTTCTATCGAAGCTCTGTTTTGAGAAATCTGCACAATTACATGCATGGATTACAAACATTACATCATGAGCACCACACGACTAACCTCGAAATAAGTTTCAAAAATACTAAATATTTTTGTTGTGATCTCAACTTATTAAACCCAAACCGAACTTTTGACTTCCAGGATCAAAGAATGGAATCTCCTTTCAAAAAGGCTGGGCAAAAGAAAAGCAAATATTTATTTTCTCAATATGATTTAATTTGCTTTATGAACATTATCAGAAGTAATCCTAGGACAACTTAAGAGTTGTTCGTTACAAGTTATTCCTTGATATTTATTGTGTTTCTTTACAATAAACTTATCGTTATGCATTAGTCCAAGAGACAGTTAAATATTAATTGAAACATTTAGCAATGTTTTAATAACTATGTTCCTTAACAAGATTTGTTCATAAGTACTTTGAATTCCTTTTTTATATCAGAGTTGTTGAATTAGGGTTTGGCTACAGAGCAATGTTGTTTCCTTTGTAATAAATGAGATATTTACAAAAAAAAAGGCCTTAAAGAAAAGGAAGGGATTCTTTTAGCAGCTTATTGGTTACTTCTGAAAGCTACTGCCTGCTGTGGAGTTCAAACTAAATTCTTTTTATAAATTCCTTTTCAGAAATTAATGAATTCCAAGACTTAATAAATTTAATAGAGTAAAAGAATCTCTTAATTGGTAACCTAAAACCAAAGATATTATATTACAACAACAACATTAAAAGTCCAATGAACTGATTTTGGAATTTTTGTACCAGGAATCAAATACAGACTGTTTCTAGGTTCCTACATCATGAGTTTGATTCGCCCAGTACTCAAAGCTCAGTAGGATCAAAAATTCCAAAATTAGTTCAGTGGATCTTTAATTGTTGTGCGTTTTATTCTTTGGTTTTTATCTTACTAATACTTTTCTATTAAATCTTTCTAACATTCATTTCTTGAATTCACACTGGATTTTTGTTTTTGAAGTTTAATGTTAATTTAAAAGAAACTATTTATGACATTAATTAATTAATTTATGACATTAATTAGTAGTAATAGCTCCATTAACATTAATACTTATGCTATCAACAGATGATATCTCATTTCATTTTATTTTCAAGAAAAAATACATTTTATGTAAGTCTAAAAAGAAAAAAAGTAAAATTTAGTCTGGTAATTTTATTTTCGATTAGCTTCCTAATTTTGGGAACCTTTGTTCAGAATAACTAGACTTTTTATTAATTTTCTTTTTTATTTCAATGAAAAAGTTTCATTCAAAAAGCTCAGAAAATTTTTGAAATAAATCAAAATCATTTTATTTCATTGAAATAAAAAAAAAATTAATTAGAAAAAAACATCGTTTAGTGAGTTACAATGGTCACGAAAAACGTGATCATTTCAAATATTTTGAATTTGTTTGCAGATAAAAATATGTTGCTTTAAAATTTGTTTTTTTAGTTTTTTTATGGTAAACATTATACAGGGTGTTTCAAAAATACACGGCATAATTTCAGGTATGTATTTCCCACATGTAGACAATCAAAATAGTTCATTACAACATATGTCCGGAAATGCTTCATTTCCGAGTTATGGCCTTCACAACATTGAAAATCACCGGAACGTTTTTCGTTCCGCCGGTCGTTGCCATTACAGAAGATGTTCAAAATGACCACCTCCTGCTTGAATACAGACCTCACATCGATGTCTCATTGAACGTTTTTCTTTCCGCAGGTCGTTGCCGTCAAAGGACACATTAAGAGGGCACTCTGACAGATCATTCCGAGGCGAAGGTTAAATTCAGTGGTGTGTTTGGCGTTCGACTGTGTGTCATGTACACAAATCAGGAGCTGGCAGAGATGCACTTCATGTACGGTAAGGCAGACGGCAATGCTGCGCTGGCTCGTCGTTTGTACCAGGAGAGGTACCCACAGCGACAATGTCCAGATCGGAAGACATTTGTAAGTCTCCATCACCGTCTGTGCGAGTATGGAAAATTTCACTCTCCTGGATTGGGAAGGGGACGACCAAGGTCTACAACTCCAGAAGAACAGGAGGAGATTCTGGAGACTGTGAACAGAACTCCTTCTGTCAGCACACGAAGGTTAGCGTTGCAAGTGAATGTTCCCCATACGACTGTCTGGAGACTGCTGAAAGAGCATCAATTGTATCCTTATCATTTGCAACGTGTACAGGCGCTGTCACCAGCAGATTACCCTGCACGAGTTAGGTTCTGTCAGTGGTTCTTGCAGCAGTGTGCTGCAAATCCGAACTTTCCTGCCTTAGTATTATTTACAGATGAAGCACAGTTCACACGAGATGGCATAACAAATTTCCACAATCAGCATGTATGGGCGTATGAAAACCCAAATGCAACTGTTGTATCTCATCACCAGGTGCGGTTCTCCCTCAACATGTGGGCCGGTATCATTCTCCCTCAACATGATCGATTAGTTGGACCCCATGTACTTGTAAACAGACTTACGGGGCAGGCGTACACAAACTTCCTGGAAAACACCATACCTCATGTTTATGACGACACTCCACTGATCGATCGTCAGCACGCTCACTTCTTGCATGACGGCGCTCCTGCACACTTCAGTCGTACGGCTCGCCGGTACTTGGATCGAACGTTTCCTGATCGATGGATAGGTAGAGGTGGCCCAATTGCTTGGCCTCCACGCTCACCTGATCTGAACCCTCTCGATTTCTACTTGTGGGGCCATTTAAAATCATTGGTTTATTCGTCTCCGGTGCCTGATTTGGAATCCCTTCGGAATCGAATTGTGGCACGTTCTGAGGACATACGCAACATTCCTGGAGTGTGGGATCGTGTTCGCAGGTCATTGAGACATCGATGTGAGGTCTGTATTCAAGCAGGAGGTGGTCATTTTGAACATCTTCTGTAATGGCAACGACCGGCGGAACGAAAAACGTTCCGGTGATTTTCAATGTTGTGAAGGCCATAACTCGGAAATGAAGCATTTCCGGACATATGTTGTAATGAACTATTTTGATTGTCTACATGTGGGAAATACATACCTGAAATTATGCCGTGTATTTTTGAAACACCCTGTATACAGTTCAGATAAAGCTTATGTAAATGATTAAAATTTTATATTTATACAGTCCTTGAAGCTGAAGCTTTATTAATTCTTGATGAATTTTTACACAGGCTGAACTTGGATTGGGTCTTTGAAGAAGTCTAACGCTGTCATTTGAAAAACTAATTCGCCTTCCGTCGCATCTAATCTTCGGTGAGAATAGCTGACACACGTCCTGAGGAATTTCATCTGCTGAATTCCAAAGCATTTTTTCTTATGATTCTCATCGTTTTCTCGACTCTATTTCTTTTTTTCTTCTGCGTCATTGTAATTGATTTTGAACGTGAGAATTCGATCCGGAGTAGTTTTCGTCCAGTGACTGAGCTGCTACGATCCCCAAGGAAAAGACCCGCCTGTGACCTTATCATTCTGGACAGTTCATTCGTTTCGAGAATTTTTTTCCTTTTATTTTTGTGACATTGATCTTTCTAAATGCTATTTAGAAATTTAATAATTTGATTTTTTTTTAAGATGAAGTAACTTATTATCATAATTTATGAAGAGTTCCAAATGACGAAATTTAATTCACTTGACAGGACCAATGATGAGCTCTTGCAACTTCATAATTCAAAATATATTTCAAGAATAAAAACCAAGAACAAGCAATCTGTGAATAGTTCATTTCCTTAAAAATTGTGGAATTATATAATTAAAAAACAAAAACTAAATAAGAGTAAGGATATTACTTAATCACAGAAATCAACTTACAAATCATTCAAGTTTATTAACTCAAACTTAAGAAAAATACGCCTTATAAAAAACATAAAAATAAAAATAAAATAAATCAATAACATTTGTTTTAATCCGGCTCATAACGAAGGAGCTACTTATTAGTTTCAATGGAACGTAGAATATTTCATTTCAAACTGGTAAGCTCGAATCAGCTAGAGTTCCTAATTGTGCAAGAGCTTTTGTATCGATAAGTATTTTTCGTTTCATGAATGACTTAAGCCCATTGCACATGGATCCGAATATCGGTCGGTCGGATCCATGTGCAATGAGCTTAAGGGGAGCGTTTGAGACCAAAATTATCATATTGAAATGAAAAAAGGTGAATGAAACACAATTTACGTATCGGATGATTCAGTCCAAAATTTACATATTCAAAACACCCTCATCCACCTTACCTTTTTACATTTCAATATGATAATTTTGGTCTCAAAAACGCTCCTCCCTTCAGCCCACTGCACATGGATCCGATCGACCGATTTTTCGGATCTATGAGCAATGGGCTTTACAGGAATTTTCTATTTTGTGAATTAGCATAACTATTAATTCCCAAAAGTGACTTAAATAGCCATTTTAGTAACTAGATTGCAACTAGAAAGGAACTAGAAAGGTGAAATGTCATTGAGATAGATGTAGGGGTTGTCTGGTTTTTCGTTTTCTCTAAAACTTTTATTGAATTTCTTTCTCCTGCTACACTTATATGTATTCTGATGTTAGAATAATGTAGAACTACCTTATATTTTATAAGCAACTAGCAAATATACCCGTGCATCGCTCGGGTTTCAAAAAAAAGTTATCCTGATGTGGATGACGAAGAAATTGTAATTGTGTGATCACATTGAAACTTTTCCAGTTGGTAAAGAAGTCACGTGGTAGTCAGAAATTAATATCATATTACTATCTTGTAACTCGATAAGCCCTAGATATCAAATTAATATCGAGTCGGACTTCCCACTCCTTTCTGCCCTTCTCTACACCCCTAGCACTTCAAACCTTCCCAGTTGTTAAAAAAATCACGTGATGATTACAAAGTAATGTTATATTTTGATTTTGTAATCTGAAAACCCCGTAAAGTATCCTTCAATAAAGTTTACACCCTTTAGGACCCGAAAATCGAAAATTCGTTGAATACGTATCTTTTCAATAATGACAAAAGAACATTCATGTAAAATTTCGTGTTTCCAACTAAAGCGGTTTCAGAGATATGCATACCCTTCAAGAAAGTTTGCCACCTTGTTTACACCACTTACTCCGGATCCGGATTTTCGTCGTTCTTAAATTAACGACATTTAATTAAACAAAAAAGTTAAGAAGAATATTATTTATTTCAAAATAATAATAAAAAAAAAGAAAATTCATTATCATAAATAAAGAAATTTATAAAACATGAAAAAAAAAGGAAAAAAAAAAAGAAATGAATTAAAAAAAAAAAATTATTGCCACCAAGCAGATTTGAACCTGGTAACCATAGCTCCGAAGGCCAGCATTTAATCGCTGCGTGCGCAACATGAACACTTCCTTTGAAGAGACAGAAGTGAGTTAATAAGCCAATAATTGAAAATTATACAAAAGTGTGAAGGGGATTAAATGACGGGGAGGGGTAGATGTGTCCAGGTTTCATTGTAGCTTGTGTTTTCCGCAGTGTCCTAAAGAATTATTGTGCAAAGTTTGGTTCAGATCAGTCAAAGGGCATAGGAGTGTATAGCGAACAAACGTTCTCCTTTATATATGTAGATTATACTTAGAAGTGGAATACGATCTCAAACTTTCTGATCCATTAGGCGCACTTGGGCCTAAAATTTTTGGACTTATTTTTTTCTTCAAAAATGGAGCAGATTTTAAGTGGATTGAGAATTATGAAACTAAGTCTTTTACTTCGACAGAAAATGAGGTGAAAATAAATATGAACGTAAATTAGTTGTTTACAAAACTTTGAAACCTATCTCTGTATGTATTTAAAAAATAATAAAAAAGGAAAAAAGATTTTAAAAAAGTAAACAATTTCTGATGCAATGTTTTATTTATTTTTTAAAAATCAGGTATTTTTTTTAATTAAAGATGTTTTACGTGTTTTAATGGTTTTTTTTTCATTGCTCCTAAGCTGTGATAAAGTAAAACTTTCTAAAATCAATCATCATTAACTTATTCCTTCGTTCAATTATTCAAAAGCTACATTTTGTATAACAACTTTCTTTCTATTAACACAAGAAAGTACAAATGGTTATTGAGTTTCCAGAATGTTTTAGAAATGATGTTATACAGTCTATAATTTACGGGAGTATTTCGTGCCCAAATCAGGTGTGGAAAACTTAGATGGCTCAGGTGAGAGTTGTTAGAAACTCAATAATGCTCCACTTTCCTCACTAAAAGAAAAAGAAAAACCATATTTGTTTGTGTTTTCATAAAACGATACCTTCAAAGTTTAGAACAAAGTTTCAATGATTCTTAACAAAACTTTTTCTCCATGAGAAAATTTACGATAAAAACCAATTGCTGATAAAAACTTTGTATATTTAGAATGTTAACTAGGAAAAAAAATCCTTATGAGGAAAACTTTTAAAGAAGGATTGTGCCTTTTTCCTTCATTATCTAAAGAGAAAGAGACAATCCTCAACTTAAAGTTTCCATTTAATAAACTTGACTGCATTCTATGGACTTTAAAGCTACAAAAATTAACAACATTCATTCCATTGAAGAAGAGAAAATTATACTTTCTTAACCATTAGATCTGTGAAGTAACTCTTTGCAATATGAAAATTAAAAGGAATTATTTTTCCCCATAGATATTAACAATTTACTTATAATACAGCTTTTTGTTTTTTCAACTTATTTTTTTTTCCATTTCAAACAACTCTCTTGTGAACGACAGACGGTGATTAGAGCAAGTAGTTTTGGACTCGGGATTTTATATTTTTTTATTTTTTATTCTCCATTCGCAGCTACTTTGAAAACATGTTTTCTAAGGTAATGATCATTTATGAGATGGGCTTCCAAGACATAATGCCATCTTTCGCTCACAATAATTCAAGGAGATTTCCTTTCGAAATGATTTATGGGTTATTTTAAAGTGATTGATGGCGAATGCTTTGGCAAAGGATTTCGGCAACAAGAATCTGTTCTTTCCGAGTTCAGAAACACTCCAATTGCACGAATATTTGGAACAAGATAAGAACACACGAGAATAGAAGAATAGCATTTCTCTGAATAGAAATGCCTAAATTATCAATTATTTAAAGATTTCTGAATTATTGATGATTATTAAACAATGTGTGCTACTGTTTTTATTATTACAATTAAATTAATTAAAGAAAATTACAATATAAAAATTTGAACAAAGAATCCAAATTTTCTCACTTTAACTAGGTAAAATAATACACTCATTTTTCAACATGAGGAATTCAACTGTCAATCTGTCAGACGATTAACCTTCACGAAGATTAAATAAATCTTGTAAAATTCTACAAATCTTGACTGTCTACAGAGAAGTAAAAATTATCAGTTAAAATTAATATTGAAAATTATTATTTGAAATGTGCAAAACGGAAATGAACATATCACATTCAAAAATATCCAGTTATCGCGCAGTAGCTCTAAAACATGTATTGACATCTCAAAAGTAATAGTTGTATTTTGTATTTTTATAACCTTTTTTATTATAATCTGAATTATAATAATTATAAACAAAAATATATCTACGAGAATTTTAAGTTCACTTCCCTTAAAGCTGTGCAGTTTTTTTTTTAAAATAATAGAAAAAGTTTTTGTACCATCAAACATCGATAGTCTAACTTCATTTTAAGAAGGTCAGTGATTTAACTTGTGTCGATCTAATGATTAAGTAAAATAGGTATGAAACAAGCATAAAATTAAAGAATATTTATAATGAAATTATGAAACACATTAAAAGAATACTAGACTGAAGATCACTGGGAATGTGTTAGTTATAAAACCGTTAAACCAACAAATGGTGGCAGGGAGCAGACCACTTTTATCTGATGAAAGCTCCGATCACAGAGCTGAAGCTAGTAACGTTTTAATGTCCTTCTTAATTTTTTTGTAAATATTCTTTAATTTTTTTGAATTTCATATCCTATTTTGCTTAATCTAAATCCATTTGTTGAAAAATCAATTAAATTCCCAAACATTTAATTAATTTGTTTTAAACCAATTAATTTCAATCAAATCAAAGAACGCGCAAACTTCAAAGGATGAGAAATTGGATGATGTTAGATAGCATTAAGAAATTCGTGTTTCTTGACAGTGATTTTTTTCATAATCACGTGCAAGTTTCTTCACAAGGAAATAACAAAAAGAAACTTATTTATAAAAATGCTAGTTTTAAGAAGTTTGATTCAAAATTATTAGACAGCGAAGTACAAAAACAAATTAGAACTACAGCAGATATGGATTGATTGAAAGGGTTTCTCAGTAGAGAGAAAAGAATTGGTAGGAGTAAGAGTAAAATAAATTTCATAGTGTTGGTTCTAATTCAATACTAAAAACAGCGATTTTAAGAAAAATGAAGTCTTTTCAGGAGGATAGATTCTATAAAAATTCGAAAAAGTTTACGAAGTTTAAATTCAAGAGATTCCATTACTGTCGACCACATTTGAACCAATTCAAAATCACTTAATTGAATCATTGAAATAAGAACAATTCAGATAATTGAATAATTTTAACTAATTGGTAATTTGCTATTTAAAAGATTACGTCGAAATTTGATGATTGTGATTGAAGTTGAATCAGTGAAATTATTTTGAAAAGATGTTGAATCGATTTGATTACATTAACGAACTATTCAATAACCAAACCTTTAAGAACACAATTAGAAACCGTCTCCAGTTTCCTCGGGTTCATTTCTCAATAACAACCCTCGTGACGAGTAACGTCGTTATGGTAACAGACACACGGAAATTTCGACCACATCATCTGATTCATTCGGTCGAAATTCCTTCCACTAGAAAAGGAATAACTTTTGCAGTGAAAAATACGACAGCATAAAACAAATGTATCGCTTACTTTTTCGAACAGTAATTCACATTCGAAACAGTAAGATTTAGAAAATACCTTACTTATTTTCTTATATCATTTATTTTTTAATGTCACTCTTCTTAAGTCATCAGTAGACTTTTATAGACAAATAAGATCATGGCAATTAAAACCTCCTCAATTTTCGAAGATAAGAACTTTTTTTTCATTATTTTGTCCAGAATGATTAGGTTTTGTTCAATGTAAATATTCAATGGCAAAACCTTAAAGATTTGCTAACTGAGCAATTCTAGAACATTTGCTATCACTAAAGTGTTCCGACAGTTTGGTAGTTTTCTAATGGGAGATTTAAGATGATGTTTGACAGACCAGTTCTTCTCTGGTAGTAATATTTCTCCTATTTCCTTCTGTTAACTGCACTGGAATCAAAGCTGTTACTGAGGTCCTCTTACATTGTTCAACTTCGGAAGTCTAATGCGTAGGGACGTTAAACGAGTACTTATTTATTTCTTAGAGCGGGAAGCTGTTGTTTTGTTTGATTTCAACGCGGTTAATAAAAAACACTGATTAGGGGTAAAAATAAAAATTTACAAAAAATATAATTTGTATATATACGAGTATATATGTATTTTTTTAGATGTTTACCTTATAATACTTTTATTTTTAATTACGTTCCTTCATTTTTTCTATTCCTCACTAACCAACCAATCAACTACCAGATGCAGTTTTCCTAATTGATAATTTTTAGAAAATTCTTTCTAATTTTTCAAATTTTATTCAGAATACTTCAGTTTTCAAATTTTGAAAGAGACACGATGTACTACGTAGCTTCTTAGTCTTTCAAAGATTAAACATCAATTGATACACACAAAGATAAGAACGTTAATACTGATTAAAATCAATTGTGTTTCGTTCCTCTCTTCCTTTGATTCACTGATCATCGGAGATTCCTTCACCATTTTTCCCCTTGGCATTACCTTCAGTATCTCAAAGCAAATATTGGATTTCAATACTTGGTGTGAAATCCAAGTATTCATAACTAATGCTCTGTTCTGGTCTTATCTGGAAAGGAGTAACGACGTTGCCTTCCTGTTATTATATCCGCTTCAGAAGCTCAACCTCGCCTGGCTAAATGCCTCAATTTAACGAAGCGTATTGGAAAGCTCAGACAAATGTTAATACAAATTGAATTGCTACGGTATTAAGAGGCGAGAAATGTTTTCAATTTAAGTGCAGTACTTCTCTGTGAATCCTTATTACTCTTAACACTCTTGTCATAAAGTTGGTAACTTCTACGAGTGGTGAATTTGTTATAATCGAATTGCCATAAATACATTTTTTTATTTATCAGCAGGGGACGCATCTCGTGAATTTTAACAGCCTTGGTGTAATCATACTGCTTTAATTTTAATTTAAGCAAAAAAATGGTTACAATATAAATATTTTCAAAAAACTGAAAATTACTTTATAATTCAAGCACATACGATGAATTGTACTGTAAAAAATCTACGCCTTTTTTTTTCATTTCAGTTACATACTATATACTTTTTCCTTGTAAGTTATATATCTGGAATTTCTATTTATTTCTAAATTTATTACAAATTATAATTTTCTTCACCATTAAAAAAAGCTTCAGAATATTTTGATTCTCTTTCTTCCTTCCTCAGGAAACCATTATGGAATGGCTCAGACCTTCAGGAAAGAAGAAGAAGAAGAAGCAGACAAACACAGGAAAGAATGTAAATCATCCATGCCGATACTGGGATTCGATTCCAGGTACAGACACATCTGCATCGTGTCACGCCACCGCCTTGACCATAGCGCTAAGCCGAACGGTTTTCGATTCTACACCATTTTCTAAATTGTTAGAATGGTTCTCATTTCATGGGTAGCAGGAATTTTTCTCAATTTATTTGTTCTGCTTTAGGATCACTCCCCCTAAAAAAAGAGAATTTGTAAGTTCTTTTTGCTCTCACCTACATTTCTACTGATCTTCTTCTTGTGCTGCTCAATCTCGTCCAAAAATGCTTTATTTTGCTTTTATTAATCGCCAAATCACTTAATTCTTATTCAATAAAAGAAATAAGATAAATTTGATTTTAGTTCATTATATTAAAGGAATAAACAATTCAAAGTTCGCTACAACCATCAGCAAAGGTTTCAAGGCTTTCCCACTTAACATAAAATCAGTTTCTTCATTGGTCCTTTTCAATCTTCACACGAAACTCCAAAAGAAACAACTCATTTTTTTAATTTTTCTTCATTGCATGATTCGCTCAGCTTATCGTATTATGCTGTCCCTATCAAAAAAACAACTAAATGGACCTTCCTACTTTGGACCCTTTAGATTTGTAACGAAGAAGCACTAATTGATTTTAAAACTTGCAATATTCTTATTTGACAGTCTAAATTAGTTTTTAAAAAATAAAGCTTCAAGAAATAAAAAAAATTGAAAGAAAACAGCAGAATAATTAGAGCAGTCTTTCAGAAAGTGCAACTTGGACGCACTCTTTATAAAATAACAAAAGGACGAAGACTTTAATGATGTAATCGGATGAGCTGCCGAAAAGCTAGAAATTCAATATCCTAGCTCTGATTTAGAATGTTTACATAGAATTCCTACTTTCCAAAAGAAATAAAAAATAAACCCCATTATAAAGAAATTTAAAACATTAGGTTAAAAAAATATTTGGCTAGAAGAAAAATCCAATTGCTCAACAGAGTTATGTTACAGAACAATAACAATACCATACTCTTCATTACTTCTAATCTTACGAACAAAAATCTTTGTTATGGAAAACAAAATGAAAAGAAATTTTTTTTAAATGTAAGTGATTAACAATGGTAACATCCTGGTTAGAAAATGTGAATCCTTACATATACTGAAAACTGAAGAAGAATAAAACTTGAAAAAAAAAAAAAAAAAGCAGTAATGATAATTTAAAAAATAAATTCTAATTTATAATGGATCGAAATAACTGGCATGACGACATTGAAAATGACTTACCAAATACTATTGTTATGATAATAACATTTATTATATTACTAATATTTGTAATATCTGGATATAAAACCACAAAAATAAATTATCACCAAATCATTAGTTCCATATTTTGCTATGAAATATCTGACCTGTTAGACTTAATTGGAATACAGTTTTTTTAAAGTTTGTAATTGCTTAGATCATCGTAATATTACAACACTAACTGAAGTTATTTAAAAATAAGATAAACCTTTACAAAATTAATTACATATAATTTAAACGAGTAAAGGAGTGGCGTAATATAATACATTAAAGATGCTATTCAGTATAATGCAAAAAAAAATACAATTTTGAGTGTAGCTGTGTAAAAAGAAATAAGCAAAACTGGGAATGTATATATTATTTAGACCACCAAATTTAAAGAAAGCAACTTTATAAATGAATTAGAAATGTTACACTAGATCTCAGGATGATTGAAGAAATACTACACTAACTAATTAGAAGACATTATTAATTATTTGTGCTTTACTGTCAGCTTTATATTTAGTCATTGTTTTTGCGATTATTTATTCTTTAATAAATTAAAACATGATGAATATTATTTATTCTTGTACTTACCTGATCCTGAAAATATTATATCTTACTTTTATCCATTTTTTTCTGTCGTTAGTGCAAATTCATTTTTAATTATCAAATAAGATCTTTATTAAACATCATCATCTTCTCAATATCTTCTTAAAATTTTATGTGTTGAGAAGGATTGTAAAATACGAAAAACAATAGAAAGCTTATACATTAGGAATACTAAGGATAGAAATATAAATAGAAACAATGTTATTGAGGTTGGTAATATTGTAAACATGGCTGGGGATTTAATTAGACAATCTCGGTGTAACAATAAGGTGAGAATTGATGAGGGATGAATTGTTGAAGTGATTTGTTAATACAATGGAATTTTGTAACTATCACGCCTTTGCTTTCCCATTTTTGTTATAAATATTATTGTAGCTTGAAAAAGAAGAGAAGTAAAATGTCTCTTCGAAAATTCCTTTATAAATAAATGTATCTTAATTTTACATTTATTTTGTGATGTTGAGAAGATGATGATGTTTAATAATTATATATCTAGAAGAAGTGAGATGAAGAAGAATTATGGTATGTACATTTAAAATAAGATCTTTATTTATGTTTGTTAAACTCTCTTGTTGTTTGTCAATTCTCTTCGCCGGAAACACGAACGAACTTGGTTTCGTTTTTTTTTCCTTATTGTTGACTTATTTCAACAATAAGTTCCTTATTTTTCTTTTTTTTAATGAAATATTTTTAATTTGATAAAATTCACTTTTGTGAGTAGAAGAGTTGTTTTTTCGTGGATGATGTGGCAGACATTATAAAAAAAATAATAATAAAACAATTTTGTAAACCATTAATTTCAAATTTATGAAACTTTATTAAGCTGGACAATGTATTCCAACAACTAAGTTGGAAAATATTTATGTAGTTAGTATTTGAATTATTTAAAAAATGAATAAATGCTAAAAATATAAAAGATTACTTGCTAGTTCTGTTTAAAATACCATCTCAGTCAGTATCAGTTCCAAATATTTCTATTTCTTAATATTTTTTCTTATTGTTTATACAAAATTTTATTCCCTTAAATAGTAAAAAAATTCCATATTATTATGAAAGGATTATCATTTTAGATTAGGTCTTTTTAATAAAGAAAACACCTATTAATATAATAGTCTATCAATTCATTAGTTTTAAATTCAAAAATTGAAATTTTACCACTTGATTTTAATAACAATCAATTATCCACTAAATTTAAAGATAATCTGTAAAGTTGCCTAATGTTAATGAGACAGTTTTTAAATATCTTGATCGTACATCATCATTTGAAAGAAAAAATAAAGAAAAAACTTCATTAATGAAATGGAAGATCTCCTTCCACCAAAGTAAAAATATTGCCAATACTTGGCGACGCAGCATTAAGTTTTCGTGGCGAATCTGAAAGGGATTTTTGCTGGATCTCTGTGCTAATAGTCTAAGCTATGTCTTACGGCTTTCTTATAAGGAGACTCTCCTTTACCTGTAGTTATCCACTGATTAATGCTAATATTCTCTTTTATCTTTTTCTTGTTTTAAAACTTAAAGATATTTTCAAGATTTCAATTCTCTTACGAAAGATCCATTTATTTAAGTCGTTAATATCATTGATTAACTGGATTTCGAAAGACGGAACAGGAGAAGATCTATTTAATATCACAAGTCGTAAAGGCAGCTTTTGTGTCGTTCAGTGCAGCTGACTGAGTGACTCCTCGTCTTTATTCATGAACTTAACTCATTTGCACCTACGACAAAAGGAACAATGAAAAGGAAGAACTTCTATAGGATGGGAGATTGTTGACAAAGCCTCCGTCATCGATTACCACTGGTCCCAGACCCTAACATTCATAGTGGAGGTCTCCTAACAACCCTCCAATGAGAATGTCGTCTTCCCACCAGGATTATTTTCGCTTTGTGAAACGTGAATTGCTGCACCTCTGGAAAACATTGAAACTCACCCTCATACAGAATTTATTTCTTAAAAACTTACCTCCTTTAAAAAAAAAAAAGAATTATCAAGAATAATAGTGGTAAGGTTTTTCACTCAATGTTATCTATACAATGCTTAGACAGAAATAAATTCCTTTACAGAAGAACTGTGAAATTTCACTTTTTATTTCAGATTTGTAGTAGAGTCAATTAGAGATATATAAGTAGGAATATTTGAAACCTCCAGTTGAACATTCCTAAGTCTTCATCTGTAGACAAGATAAGAAGAATTATAGGGAAAAGGAGCTGCAATTGTACAGTTTTGTCTCCCAAGATCAAGATGGAAGATGGAAAGGGTGACACTAAACAGAGGGGATATCAGAGAGAGTGGAAAAGGTAATAATAATGGATCCTAACACATCCTATGCTATTGGTATGGAATTCATTAGAAAAGTTCAGTCCACTCCGATTGAAAAATTATCAAAAATTATATCATTGGCACGTTTAAAAATTTAAGAAAAATCAATGGTATATAAACACTGATTTAACATTGGAAGAAATCTAATTCACTACAATTTGTAAGATTTGAATGTTATTTAAATGCAATTAAGTCATCAAATTACAGAAATGATTTGCATATAATATAACTTGATTATTTTTATTGATCATAAATTTTATTGATTTATTTTATTGTAATACAACTTTTTTATTGATTATTCAGTACAAAACAGATAGTTTGATTTAAAATTGAATTTAGAATTTTTTTCTGAATATTGCTGTTTCTGGCATTGAGTTTTGTGAAACGTATTCAAATGAGCTAGTTTCTGACTTGATTACGCTGTGTACGATGGAGTAAAAGATCTGGGTTGGACTCAGATGGATTAAAGAAAGAACATGAAAAGAACATCGGAAAAATCCGGACATAAAAGAAACAGTAGGTGGTGAAAATGTATCGCTGCAAGCAGAGATGAGGTCGCCACAAATGGAAAGGAGACATTCGGAAAAGAAATGAAGAACAGATCAGGAAAAATGTGGCGAAGAAACCAAAAGGACAAAGAACTAAAAACAATAAGAAATGATGACAGGTCGGTTTTCTATAGGAAAGAAACAAAGCAAGAAAAGGATTCATAACTTTTTAGACAGCGAGATTCAAGTAAAACAACAATCAATTTTCTGTTTCCATTTGGAAGAAACTGAAGACAATGCTGTTATTATCCGCCCAAAAAATGGTCCACTGAGACGGAGTATATATTTGAAGAAACAGAATTTGCGAGCTAATAAATTTAATTTTGGTTAATTGATTTTAATTCTTCTCAAAACAGAACATACATCCCCTGTAGCGTGTAGGTAATTTTTACGTTATAGATATTGTCGCAACTACTGTAAAAATCATAAAGCATCAAAAGGGACTAAAAAAATTGGAAAAGTAAGATTGAAGATTCTTAAATGAAAGACTGAAGAAAATGAAAGATGGAAGAAGGGTCTTGTAGGGAAATAAACCAAACTGATAAGTTTAACCAAGAAATAAAAAGCAATGTACTTAACAATCATAATAAAAGAAACATTAACAAAACGGAAACCATAAAAAAAATACGTGAATATCAACGAAATAAAATAAAAATAATTTAACAAGAAAATGGCAAATGATAAACAACAACAACAACAGCAAAAATAAACCAAGCAACGTCATCACAATAATGAATATTAAATATTAAAAGATAAAATCATAAAAATAAAAGTTTTTGATGCTTCTCAGGGAAAACATTCGCAAACATCGTGCGTTTCAGAAAAAAATGTTGAAATGTACGAAACATATCGACATATTAATAAAATGTGTCATCAAATCTTCTCTAGAAGGATCGAGGTAACAGTAATGAAATGGTACCGAGGTATTGCTTGATATTCAGTCACTATCCATATTTTATAAGTTGATTTCTCTCTCCTAAATATATATTTACTTGTTCAACTTTCATTTGCAGTGATAATAGATGTATGAAGCTCATTCGGTTAATTGACAACAAAAACGCAAATAAAAACACAAATACTCAAAATTCTCAGACTTACTTGTTTTGTTGAATCTTAAATTTCAAACAAGTAAATTAAGTATATAAATAATACATTCCATTTGAGAATTTTAATTATTCATCCAATCACTTAAAATGGCTTATCCACCACCAAAAGAAAGTTTAATTAATTTTTAGAAGAGTATTTTTCTTTTGATGCCGTATTTGGTAACTTGTGTACAAAAAGTAAATGTGGCCATCTGCATTCGATACGGGTTCTCCGAAGGAATCAATCGATTACTCGTTCACTTTGAAACTAAAAACCAAGAGAGTCAATTCTGTCAAATAAGGATTGGATTCTGGAATCTTGGAGCTACATTCTAACACATTCCAAACATTTTCTTACTTGGATTTGATCGCAAAGTGACTCATTCAGTTTAAAGGTATTTAAAAATTATTGTTTCAAACTATTATTTCCAAAAATTATTATTATTTTTCTTTGCGTTAAGGTTCTCCTCTAGATAGAAGAGATAAGAGAAAAGATCTTAAAAGAATTTATATCAAAGAGATTTTTTTAATAAAAGTATATAATATAATGTTTAAAAATTATTTTCTCAGATTTAAAGAAATATTATTTACAAGTTAAAAATGGAAAAAAAACCTGCTCAGAACCATCCTGATTTAATAATTTTTAGACTTTCTTAACTTTTTCTCCATTTTTAACTTGTAAATATTAGTTTTTTAAAACTGAGAATTATAGAAGTATAGAAGTATACATAATAGGAAATAACTTGATCATACGTTAAACAACGATGTTAGAGATTTAAAAAAAAAATAACTTTTCAAGAATTTTGAGAATCTAAATAATATCTAAACATTTGTAAGAATCTACAGACAGTAATAATAATTTTATTGTACTTTCTATTTATACTTTTTCTATTCATAAATAAATTTATGAAAGAATTGTAATAGTCACTTATCTTGACATCTTATTTAACAATGTACCTTCCATCACTTATTATCCTCTGCATTAGGAATGAACTTGTTGTGAACAATCTGTTTAGGTTTCTAGGACTGGTTAAACGGAAGTATATCTTTAACCATTTTATTAACCAATGATACAAGGATATTTGCAAAGGACTGTTTTCGTTTTAAGCAAATATGAGATAGATAGACTCAATTTCATAATGAATTGATAAATATTTCCAAGGTAAAGTTCATTTCTAATAGCGTCGCTATAAACTTGCAAATTGGGAGTAAATTTTTTCTGTATTTCGATGCAAAAAATTAAGGAAGTGATAAAATGAACAGTGGTGTAGCAAAAATGACAGAAATACTTAAAAGCACATGTGACTATACACTAAGATAGGAAATACAGTAAATGATCTCTCATAATTTGCTGCGATTAGTTAAATGATATTATTATTAATGAAAACACAAGAAAACAAATGAGAAAATTCATTTAGAAATTATTAATATTGAAATCAGAAATTCAACGAAGTAGAATATTGTGGTAAATGGCTACAATTAAACGCGACTTCAAATTGTTTTAGCTTCAAAAAAGAAATAAACCTAAAAACCGTCTTTATTTCAAAAATTACTGAAACTAACGAAATGAAACGAACGATTTCCTGTAGATTTCAAATAAAAATCTTCGAAATAAAAATTGAACTCTCACTGATCATTAAGAGCTTTTGAAACTGGAGTCCAACATTGAATCCAACGTTGAGTACAAGATTATGTTTTCAGGCGTAACTAGGCCATCTCCCTTATACACGCGCTTGTTTTTCTATATCACATAGATTTGGTTAAGTAAGAATATTATATTTAAAATATTGCAACGTTTCGGCAATTATAGATTTAATTGTCATTTTCGAATTAATAGACGGATCGGAAATAAATAAACAATCTTGAGATTCAAAAAACAGGTTGAATACATTCATTATTTAATGGGGCGAATGGGAAGGACACATAAGTCAAAAAAACAAAATAAAGTGAGTTGTAGTCCCGGTGGCCTAATGTAAAAGACGTCTGACTTCGGATCAGAAGGTTGCAGGTTCGATTCCCGTCGTTTCATTGTAAAAATTACTTATATTTCCATTCTCACAGGAAATTGCGCCGGACAGAGAAATAAAAGATTTTAATAATATAGATTCCAGAACAATCCTAAGAAGCATCCAATCTGCCAATCCTTGTCTTCTCATAAAGGCAATTCCATTTCTACTGCTTAGATTTTGATGAAATTTTATATTTAAGAAAATCATAGACAAATAGTTAAATAAACCGTCAATAATTTCGATCACTTCCATTAAAAAGTATTCTCACTAAACATTATTTTTTAGTACTAAAAATAAAATGTTAAATTATATCTTTCAGATACGTCTCTACCAATACTTGTGTACATTCATCGTACTTCAAATATTGCACCCCCAGAAGCCACTTCGTGGAGAGGCAACAAGTTGGTGCTTTGAAAAAAAAAAATGACTCTCAGAAGCAAATAAAATAAGGAGGTATTAAAATAAATAGCATATAAAGGAAATAGATAGAAAGAAAAATCAAATACATAAAGAATAGAAAGAAAAATCAAATACATAAAGAATAGAAAAGCGATGATCTAACATCAGCAGGAAGGAATTGTATCAAATCTTTTGACTAAATGTTTGAACTTACGAATATCCTGATATTTGGAAGAATGCAAAAGTTATCGGGCCATTTAAAAAAGATGTTGGAAATAATAATAGCATAACTATCCAGGTGTACGGTTTTATTAATACTTCAAATCTTCAAATAATAGTTCTATCAGCCTTTTATCAGTTTCTGTAAATTATTCGAGAAAATTATTATTAATCGGAAGCAGAAGCATTTATGTCGAAAAGGATTTTCTAGAGGAAGCTGGATTTTTGATGAATAGATCATAAATGAAATTATAAATTTCGTCTACGAAGTTTAGGTTTTAGATCCCAAATGTAGAGATCTTTATCTTCTTGTATAAAAATTTACTTTGTTTGTCTAATTCATTAAATAAAGACTCAATCCATTAATAAAATATAATTAATGAAATAGGAAAATGAATTACAAAATTCTACATTGCTGTTCGACTATTAATAATCGTATTTGTTTATTGTTAATAGGAATATAAGTCAACAAGAATGTGGTAGCTCCAAAATTTTAAACAAACAAAAAATACACATTAAAAATAAAATAAACATTCATGTGTTTGCCTCCGCCAACCTCGATGAATTTTCCTGCGCCCAATTAAATACTCACCAGTAAAACAGCAAGGTCTAAATACGGAAGTGAATAGAAATTGAAGACAAAAGGAATGTGGTACCTCAAAAATTTAATTCGTTCACTCATTATTAATAACCATATTTGTAAATAGCTCTTCATTACTTTGATTGCATGGATTTATATTTGATTCTTTCTTTTTTTAGTTATTTTGATTCTTTTGGTCTATTTTTGTAAAGTGAAACATAATGAAAAGTCATCAAACATATATAAATGAAAACTTGAAATACATTTTTTTTTCTGAGTAACATTACGTTTTGCTTTTGTTACGTCACTGTAGTAGTTCTATCCTGTCGTAACAGAAAGTCCGTTCAAATTGTTAAAATTACCGTTTTCCTGGTTGGTCGACTTTCAGGCTATAAAAAGATCCACATCATATATTTTGAAAACCAATTCTGAGCAAATCTTCATTTTTACTGTCCATCCAAACGTGAGTTGAATCTGCTTAGCAAACTAAACCTCCCACACAACTTACAGTGAAAGAAAGAGCTTCTGTTACCAGACACATTTTCTTAACTAAATCAAAATCTCAATTCCTTTGCAACTGAACTTTTAAAAACTGTCATATTCTTTCTGGAAACTGACAATGAACCACTTCCGAATATATTTTGTTAGAACTATTTTAATTATTCTTATCCATATTCATTCTGAATAGTTTCTGTTCAATTCATCTTCTGTTGCAAAGTGTTTAGGCTTAAATACATGACTTATCTAAACTGTATTTGTTGAAGTAGAATCTCTTAACAACGTAATGATAGAAGTTCTATAATTATGCTAAATGCAGACGAACTGCTTATGGAATAGTGTTAATTATAAAATTTAATGGATAAGTGTCTCCATTTTTAACTAAATTACTAGACATTAATTTTTTAGTTGAAATTTCTGAAATAATCCATTTCGAGTTGTTTATATGGAGAAAGAATAAGTTATTTTCCCTAAAATAGTTTAACAGGTCTTGTTTTTAGCGACCCCCGTACACGAAAAATGCATTTTTTTCTTTTTGCCTTATTCGATAGAATTCTACATTTCAATCTCTAGCAATCCCTGAAACAATGAAATGTATTTCTATTTAAAAATAACTACAGAACAATAAGAAATGCAAGTTGGTGAATTTATTTATTAAAGCGTAAGTGATAATTTAATATTTACTGAAGCGTCATATATACAATATAGGTCAAAACAAACAGTAGTGAAAAACATCAGCCAGGAGTGGGAGCAATATAATTCTAGTGTACAACATAATTATCAGTTACATAGTACAGGAAGACCCTAACTTAGTATTATCCATCCAATGTGAGTACAGTGTATCCTAAATGTTCGTCGTTACGACAGACACATAAGCAGTTCCTGCAAATTTTCTATATTGAGATGACACAGTCAGATTTCATGAAGAAATTGCTTGCATGCTGCAGCTGTAAGACAAGTAAGCACCTGTTCCAAGAGATGGCCGTGTTGTACGGTTCGTGGCCATCGTGAATATTTCGTATAAGTGAATTACATATAGGAATATGGGGGTTTCGCCGGAGAATGAGAAATTCTTCGGTAACTGAATGTTTCGTATAAGTGAGTTTCGTATAAGTGAGACTTCACTGTAGTTTATTTTTATTTTTAGGAAAATTACTGCGACTGAATACAATATGTGGTCTTAGATCTTAGTTTATCATAATAAAGTAGGATTTCTTCGGTGGGAGATCCCATTCTCGGGTGCGAGAGTCGGGATACTAACACCGTGCGCACTTTCTGGGTTGTCATCGGAGGAGTTTGGCTGGCTGAGGAGTCCTAATGAGGACGAAACGGTCCGTCCCAGTCTCTTCCCGATGGCAACTCAAAGTGCGAATCCTAACTTCAGCTTTGTGCCTTCCGATTGATATTTTTCTTTTCTAAAATAAGCCTTTAGTTTAGTGTTTTTTCACTAAATTCATTATCTAAAATGTGATGGTTGGTCTGAACTAATTTCTGCCAAATTTAGAAACTAAGATAATTCATCTCTAAGCAGATATAACATTAATCCTATTTTAGAGCTAAGGACATTATATTTATATGTTATAATATGAAGAAGTTAAGAAAAACATTTTGCTCAAAATTTAGATTATTAGAAATT
This sequence comes from Thereuonema tuberculata, assembly GCA_023159025.1. Classification (NCBI taxonomy): domain Eukaryota; kingdom Metazoa; phylum Arthropoda; class Chilopoda; order Scutigeromorpha; family Scutigeridae; genus Thereuonema; species Thereuonema tuberculata. The sequence continues at coordinate 3,370,676 of JAFIDM010014012.1, forward strand.
GGAAAGTATGAATTTTGCAACCACGATTTGTCAAAAGGAATTTGCTGTTTTTTAAGGAATTATCCACTAAAGTTCACTTAACATAAACGTTAATTCTGTGGCTTTTATTTCTCCATTTTGTTGATTAATTGTAATTTATGGAATTATTTAACTTTATCATTTTCATTATTTATTTATCTATTTCTTGAATTTGATCCATCTAGAATTAACCCCTTGTATAAGGACAGGCTCAAGCATCTCTGTCTCATCGATAAAAATAAAAATGGAAGTTTTAATTGGTTTAATAGAAGGAAAAGATTCTGAAAGAACTTAGGTCAAGCAATCAAATTTAGAATTTTTCCATTTCGGATGATAGATAAGGACCATTCAGCACTGAACACAAGTGATCATCAGAGCTAACTTTTGCGTTGTATAGGATTCAGGAAGCAGTTGATTTCTTCTTCAAGCAATTTTATTTTTTATATTCTGATATTTAAGAAAAGTTTCAAAAAATATGATTGTTTCTCATATGCTTAGATCACTGACCGAGATACGTGTGGATAATAAGTTCTTTTAATTAATTCATCTCAAGTATCTTAGTTGGCGTTTGTTTTGTTGTACTTGATGAAGTTTGGGTCGTCCGTTGTTCTAATGGAGGTGACTTTTGTTATTGTTCGTTTCTGATAAGTTCTTCTTGGAATAAATATTCTAAGATTGAGTTTGTTCTATAATCCACTTTTCTGATTTACATATTCTTTAGAGAACGCGAATTTCCAGAATGTTCAGTCTCCGTAAGTAACTGTACACAGAGTTTAAAAAGTACGATGATGTTTCTTTCTTGATTAAAATGAATTTTTTCCATTTTAGATTGAAGCTAAATTCTCACATTCCAATACGACTGAGTGAGAAACAAAAGCTTCACTTTCATGATCTGCACTTAATGGAACCTTAGACCTAACTCTGTTACCCAGTAGTGAAAGATTAAAATTGGTCTCCATGGGAAAGAACTCACGACGTAAAAACTGTTCTACCACCCCCAGGACGATATCTCTGTTGAGAAACGAAATCTAATGTATTTAAAAGTCAGCATCAACATAAGGAATTTCTTGCAGTGAAATGTCCAGATTTTGAACGACTTCCTTTTTTGAAAACAAGCAAGTTTTTTCGTTAAAGAAGAAAAAAAACTAAACCTAATTACTTATGTTACTGCCATAATGGTTTGTCTTTTCATTTAGGGATATGTTTCGTTGTTATATATTAAGAATTCTTATATTTCTATATGTCACTAAATGCTCATGTATTACAAGGAAAGAAAATATATCAAACACACAGTAATCTAAAAACCATTATCAAGGACAAGCAACAGCCAAAATTGAGGTTCCGAAAATTCGAGTATTTTTTGTCTCTAGTAATAATTTAAATAATAAATTTAATTTGATACTTTAACTTCATTAATAATCATTATTATTCATTATTATTAATTAATTAGTCATTATGACACAGTTAATTAACCTTTCATTTTTTTAATGAATAAGTTCATTAAATTTTATGGATTTGATTTATTGTTAGATAATTATGAAGAGTTAATTAAAACCAAGCAAAGTTTAAAGCCTCAATAAAATGATCGGAGGAGTTTGGCTGGCTGAGGAGTCCTAATGAGGACGAAACGGTCCGTCCCAGTCTCTTCCCGATGACAACTCAAAGTGCGAATCCTAACTTTAGCTTTGTGCCTTTCGATTGATATTTTTCTTAAAAAAATTTATGATGGCCATTTTCATTCTGAAGATATAAAATTTCACCTCCGTTCCTAATCAATCTGATTTTCGTGCTAACAATATCCACGATGAAATTCAGAAAATTAATTTGTTAAAATCTTCCAGTGCAAAAGAAGATGGATTGAAAACGAATTTGTAGCAATTCGAAGCAACCAGAACGGTTTTAAGTGGAATTAATATTCTAGCTTCTATTATTTTTTTAAAAATGAGAATGTGAGTGTCGACGTATAATGATCAGACTTTACTTCAATAACAGAAATCACAGGATTCTTCTTCTGCGTCGTCTTCCCTTTGATTGACTTCATGTTACAATTTAAACAGATCAGAAGAAAAAATTGAAATAAGTCCAAATTTTAAATCAAATTTATATTAAATGATTGATTAATAATTATTTGAGAATCAATGAGAAGAATTTACAATCATAATTATTTCACAGAAATACACAAAGAAGAGAAATCAAGTATCACCTTACATGTTTGTATTGTTAATATTATATTTCATTATACTTATATCCCTCTTTTTTAGATGGAATTTCACCAAAACAAAATTACAAATAGAAATCTCAGGATTGAAGTGATATACATTAGTATCTTCCTTCCATTTGAGGATGAGTCGCATTAAAACTAAGGTCCATTTTATTGGAGAAGAAAAATTTCGGATTTCTTAATCATTTTATTATTAACACTGGTCTACATGGATTCTGCTGTTTTTATTTTGATACTTGTTTTCTATGAGAATGTATTCATTGATTCCAAAAAATTTTTTTTTTTAGTTTAGTTCTTTTTTCTATCACATACCATCAGAACATTATATTGGTTCATTTTCTTTAAATATAAGTAATCTATTAAATATTTTGTTTTTCAATCTCGTCATTCTATAAAGAATTTTATTTTTCCAATAGTGCAAACCACAAACCATCTATGAAGATACTGAATTAAGGTTTCAAGTGTCTCTACTTCGTGTCTCTTTTTCCATTTTTCGATTCTAATGAACCCAAAGAAATTGTCAAAAAGTGAAAAAGTTTGTTCTGAGTAAAGTCTCCGGTGAATCTTTGTAATTGACAGAAGAGATGAAGTTTCGCAAGAACCTCAGCTTCAAAACTGGAAAACATGAATTTTGAAATTTGCATTTGCTCTTTTAACAAGATTTAAAATCTCAATAATAAAGGATTTTTTTTTCCATTAAAATAGTTTACTTCAACGAAGTGAAACTTATCATCTTAAGGGGAATTTTATCAAGGAATAAGAAGATACGTAAAAAAAAAAAAGGAAAAATTCAATTCCAATTTTCAAACAAATCACTAAAAAAACTCGTTAAAAAATATAATTTAAAAAACAAAGATTACTATCCTCATTAATTTTTAAAAATAATTCATCAATTAATTCATACGTCCTTCGTGGCTTATTTTTTCACTTCTTTTCTTAATTTTAAAAGGATTATTTCAGAAACCTCGAGAGGGATAAGGAGAGAAGATGTTTTCGTTTTGCAAAAGCCAGCTTTAAACAAATCAAATGCAAAAAATAGGATTAACGTTATTATTACAAAATGAATTGAATTAGAAGAATTAAAAGAAAACACACATCTTCCTAAAAACATAAAAGAAAACACACATCTTCCTAAAAACATACAGGTGCAAATATAGAAATATTTTCCGTAGAAACTATATTCTTCGACAGTGAAAGAAATAAAAATGATTTCTCTCTGATATCAGAACTCAGTTAAATTAAATGTAGGGGGTGAGGGTAATTGAAAACAATTGTAGAAACAGTAGTAGCAGAAGAACTAGACTCGATTGTTTTATATAGAGGCATCAGAGAGAAGGAGGGAGCCTTTGATCAATCTAGAAATGAAATGTAATCAAGGGAAAAATTCAAATTTTAAGCTTAAATGTAAATAAAACATAAATCAATTTCGTTGAAAATAGTTAACATCTCAATACGATACAATATTTTTACTCTACATTAATAAAATGGAACTATTATAGACTTGTGTGATCTACAAAAAGATTTATTAGGAATTAACTAATTGAGTTTAACTCAGGATTGGAAAGTAACGCGTTATTAGTAACGCCGTTACTAGTAACAGTTAATTATTGCAACGATCGGTAACGCCGTTACTTTTTTATTTGAGTACCTGTAACTAAGTTACTTTTATTTGTAACGGAGTAACGAAAACGCGTTACTTTTTCGTTCATTTTTTTTTTCTAATTATTTACTTTTACACCAAGCTATTGGGTGGTTTGGCAATCCGATGAACGGATTCGATGTTCACGTTTTATATTGTTAGAAGTTTCTTGCTTTGTATTATTAATGTAATGGAGATTTAGTTTTACGAACAGGGAGAGGTATTCTCCCTTCCTAAAGCGTAATTTTAGAAAACATCTTATAAAAGTCTATGAAATGGGACGAAATATTGATGTCTGGTGTATCATGGTGTTATAGAAGTTTATAGTATTAATTAAAGTAATTTTGACATTAATGTCTTTGAAGAAATTAAGCCTATTGGTTAAGGAGAGTTATATAATCTATCGAAATTGAAAGAATCGTCAAGGTTAAGGTAGAAAAAGATGAATATAAAAAGGATTTATGAAAAGAGTGATTTATCTTCGTGCTTACAAAGATAGCGGAAGCAAGGAGGAGTGAAGAACTTAAGATCATAGAAAAAAATGACGAATGTTTGTGTAAAAAAAAAAGAGTTTTAAAATGCTTTAATTTTGAAGATTTGGTAAAGACATTTATAAATTTAATATTGAAGATCAAAAGTCAATTATAAATTAAGAAGATTATTCATTGGACTTATAATTTGGACAATAAAATTGGATTATATTTAAACTAAAGGAATGAACGGATTCGATGTTCACGTTTTATATTGTTAGAAGTTTCTTGCTTTGTATTATTAATGTAATGGAGTTTTAGTTTTAGGAACAGGGAGAGTTATTCTCCCTTCCTAAAGCATAATTTTAGAAAACATCTAGTAAAAGTCTATGAAATGGGACGAAATATTGATGTTTGGTGTATCATGGTGTTATAGAAGTTTATAGTATTAATTAAAGTCATTTCACTTCATTTAATCTATTGTTTATTTGTCATCTTTTGTATTTCAGTTATGTTATTCAAAATATAAACCAAGGGTTGAATAAACAAAAAGGCTTTTCTGGTCTATTATTATCGGCCGTTTAACCCTGCTTGGGACTCATCATTGTTTATTCATTTGCCCTTGATTTATATTTTCAGTAATTTTTCTGCAAATTAAATTTCTTTATTCAGTTATGTTAGTGTTAGCAATAAATTGTATAATATTGTATTAACGTCACGATTTATTTGATTAAAATTATTTTCCTGGCATGTCATACGTATTTCAAACACAGGTGCGATTTAAGAGACCAATTGCCTTAATGGCACCATTGTTAAAGTTTTATATTAACATAAGAATAAAATAATAAAAGATTGAAAAATCACAAAAAATTATATATTATACCTTAAATAACAACATAAATAAAAGCATATTTATTTCAACATTATCTCACAAACTAAGGAATTTATATGGCGTTTTGTGAAAAGTGGTGCGATTTAGGGTATTTTTAATGTTTCTTTTTAATTTAAAAACCGTAAATTATTACTGCGAACTAACGATTCTTTTGTTTGCTGTGACGTCATTCTAAAGAACTACCTTGATAGCTGCTTCCAAGTAAAAAGTTTTTGAAGTAAATTTTTATTGGAAGTTCATCATTCGATTACCTAATTTTTATATAAATATTGCTTGCTAATAAGGAAACTCCTTGTTTATTTATTTATTTATTTATTAATAATTTTTGATAATAATAAAATACTTTTACGTACAATAAAATAATTTAAAATCATCCAACCATGTTTTATTTTCGATTACAATGGGGTTCGAATAACAAGTTAACGTTGTATTAATGTTTTAATGTATTTTAACTTTCAATCGAAAAATAACTACAAACGTGGTTAATGATTTTAAACAAATATATATCCGAATGTCTGTGAGCGAACAAAACCTTCTTCAAAAACATTCCTTGATTTAATAAGAACTAGAAAACGTGGCGTCAAAGTTTAGACAGAAAAACATGATTTCGTTTTTCGAAATTGCCTTCACAGCGATCAATATATTTCAATTGTGATAAAAAGAAGAAAAATGACTAAATAATTTCAATTTAAAATATCCGCGTTTTTTTTGTTTTTTTTTTTAGAATATATTCTAAATAAAACATAAACTTTAATATCAATAAATGGGAAGAGGAAAGATTGGAAAACCAACGGTTGTGTTTTAAAGGAGAAACAAACCAAAAATTTTCCTTAAATGTATTGAATTTAGATTTAATTAAGGGAAAAAACATAAACGGTTTCTTTCAGCTTAAGAAAGTAAAATTCAGAAAAATTTGAGAGAACTGCTCATTTAGTGCATTTAAATTAAATAAAAATTCTAAATAAAATTTCAGAAAAAAAAAAACAATAAAATAAATCTATACATTAACTCAGTTACTTTTTTGGGGGAAATAACTGTAAGTACAACTCAGTTACTTTTTGAAAGTAACTTAGACCCAACTCTGGTTTAAGTTTTTAGTCGAACTACAAATCATTTTCCTCGAAACTTGAACAACATTATTTCCACATCGTATTAAACCAATAAGTTCAAACAAATGTAAAAAAAAAATTGAAAAATACGTCAACCTACTTTTCTAATTTAAATGTAGGCAAAAAAAAATTCTTATTTAATTGATCTTAATTTTTAATAGTTTTCTTACAATTTGAGAAAATTCATTTAAAAAAGCAATAGCTCTTACTAAAAATTCCTTAAAAGAAACCAAAGAATCAATTACATTTACTGGAAGTTAGAACTTAGCATTTCATAGTCGGAATCGCAAAATTTGCATCTTTTATTTTGGATTGCAAAGATTAAATTAAAATTATTTTAAATTTAAGTGAATCTAATTGTATTCTCCTTAATATTTCCATCAATTTGTTTCTATAGAAAATGGACATTGAAAACCATCTTATATCATTTCTACAGAATGTTCTACAGACTGGATTGCATAATAGATATCTAACTGCATTCCTTGGTTTGAGTCACTTCGTTCAGAATAAAAATAAGTAAATAAACAAATAAACAATGGGGGAATTAGAATTAGGGCAATACTTTGATCCTAAATGTGTCTGGACTTAAAATCCAATCTTGGAAAGATTTAACAAAAAAAATGAATTGATGAACTGTCTGGATTCTCAACTAACAGACAAAACTGCCAGAAAATATTTCACGAATTTATTTTGAGATACTTGGAATATTTCCAATACCAAAAAATTCAACGAAAATTCCTTTTTTGAATTATTCTCTTGTTATTCCCCCCCCCCCTCATATTATTATAATATTTAAGAATCTTTCTGTTTAACAGAAGTTTAATGTGTGGTAGTCTAATATGTACTTATTTTCTTTTCTTTAATTTAAGATAATAAATTATTTAAAGAAAATAGAGATATTAAAGTAAATATTTAAGTTAAGATATAAATAAAAGCTTATTTTCCATTTGTTGTTCTTTTTTTTTAAGTGTGTAAAACGGGTTTTAATATTTTAAATATTTAAAAAACGGGATTATAATGCATTATCGAATCGTCTTGAATTTTTACTTTTAATTTTTATTCTAATTTAAATATTTACAGACATTACAGGCATTTACAGACATTAAAATAAATATTTAAATTCAAATAAAATATTTTTATATTCACCTAAATTTGTCTGTTCACTTTTAAACACTTCAAAGGGTAACTGGTTATTCATTACTCATCCGTTTTGTCTTCAACCAATATTCTTGGAAGGAAACGAGACGGTTTTTGTTCAACCACCCAGTATTTAACCACGCAATTAGAATCAATTGCTCTTCTATGAGAATTGGAGAAAAAAAAAGTGTGGAGCAAAAAAGGCCGAGATTAATCAAGCGCTGGTGCAATGTCTGTTCGAGAGGGATTCATGTCATACAAACAGAAGTGAAATATTCAAGTGATTGAATCGATTGTGTTGATAATCATCTATTTGCGGAAATATGAAAAGATTTTGCAGCATTAAAAATGAAAACAATGAGTCTGAATCTATTCATCCGAATACACATTTATAATAACATAAAATGATTGAAAGATGGTCCCTCAGAAAATTAAATAAGTACATCAAAAATTCAGAACTAAAATTACACTAGGGTCAAAACAATTAGGGGAGCATTATTGTAAAAAAAAAATCACGTGTGACTGATGTTCTTGACATAAAATATTATTTTTTTGTAAGATACAATAGAATATTCAGTAATATGGGTAGGAAAAAGCATATTAGCGAATATTTATACAACGAGGAAGACCGTGAAATATTCACGGAATTAAAACAAATTCCACATTTTTGAAATACCGTGAAATTTTTGAAAAACAAAAACAAAATAAAAACTTGATTTACCAGTTTCAACAATAACAATAACGAATTTCCAACAGCCAATACCAATCTTCCTTCCTGGGCAACAATGACGTGTTCCCCTACTGTTGAATAGTGAGCAAGCGACTATCCCAGAGTTCAATGGGGTAACAGCCGAAGCTGTGGAATTATGTAAAAACTGAGGTTTTACGAACTCTCTGATAAATTTTGACGTATGAACTTCATGCATTTCAGTGTAAACTTCATTTATGTGTGGTAGAAAATCTCAATACGTTGATAATAATTGTGTAATCGCTGTCCGTCGTGCTGAAGTGGGCAAAATAGTAGAGCGCCATGTTTACAAATGGGCGTGACGTCACGACTGACGTGTTCCAACGCTGCACTGTGATTGGTTATTTCTCCGACTCTGCTTACAAATTTACAAAGATCCGTACAATTTTTGCCTATTAATCGTATGATTTTACAATTTAATACACGTTATGAAACATGCTAAAGAACAGTAAGCATACCTGTTCAACTAGGTGGTGACTCATCTCTAATAGGGTCAACCGAACGGCTAAGACCTCTGTGGTAGGAATCGAAGAAGGTTTGAATATACGCAATTACAATGATACTCCCAAAGGGCTTTTTCCAGTTCATGAACAGTCAGCGAGTTGTTGGTCTAAATATGATCAATGGAAATTAAGTCAGTGCAGTACGCTGGGCAGTCTATGTTCAATTCTTTCCTCTTCAAGCAAGTTGTTCACTATCCCAACTCTATAAGGTCGACCATTATCGTCTATGAAAAGGAACGAATCACCGATGGCTGCAACGTATGGATGACAATAGGGCTGAGAATCTCGTCTCTGTAGCTCTGAGCAGTCAGACTGATGTTTCGAATGACGTAACAGATCACCTAATGTCAATCAATCAATCTATGTCCTTCATAATGTGGTGTTTCTTGAACGAAAGCTGGGTTATTTCATATCCCCTCCAGGTAAGAACTCGTCGATTGTTGGATTCCAGACTGAATCTGGACTCTCAGTGAAGAGAACTTGACTCCACTCGTCGTGTCCCCAATGACGATATTCCTCAACCCAGCAGTCAGTTTCTACGGGCCTCACGGTGTCATATGGTTAAAGGATTCTACATGCATAAAGGCTACCTTGGTGAAGGCAATTACGGATAGTCTGAGTTGACAACCGGCGTCCTGTTGCCACGAGAAGCTGTTGCTGAAGCGGAGTTTTGACGGGCTGTTAACGGTCATCTCTTGACACAGTTGCTCGTGGATGGCATTGATCTTGCTTTCTTCGAGCACTTCCCGTATCCTGGAATCAATTCCATAGTCGGGAAACGACATTTCCTTACTCCAAGGGAACTATCGCTGTGTCTGACCTGCTTCCAGCCGGTTCTTCATGCTATTGATTCCGATAATCATACAGTTCGAACTTCAAGAAACGAAATGTCACGATAAAAGCGGCAAAAAAAGGGAGCTGGAAAATCTTCGTTTTATCATAATCTGTGATTTATACATCCCGACGTTACAGGCAAGTCACACTCGACTTTTCACGTTTTGGCAAGATATAACACCCTTGGCTTGCATAATGTCGCCAAAGTCTACGCTGTTCTTTGATGCGTCGGGGTTTCTTTTACCTTTCACGTGAATGCGGCTGAGCGAACTCACATTGATGATGTTACGTTGGAAGAATCATAAGGAGACTGAAGACTGGTCAAATCCAGATGGCAGTGTTCGAAGAGCTACATCTCCCACAAAATGTCATTTCTAGAGACTGTCAGAGAAATCCAACTAGATATCCAAAGAATTACAATTACATAAAAGACCGTTATTTGCCTCTAATTATCAGTCGACGATTATAGCAGAAGGTCTCGCCAGGGACTTTCAGCAGCCATAGAGAAGACATATCTCGTACAGACATTTATACAACCTCGAGTCTGAAAAATGCATTACTGCAGTGCATAAGAGCCTGTTTAGCCTGGTATTGAAAAGATCAAGTTTGGACGAGCACCTGTGGGGCTGCTTTTTGTTTACGGATGACTCCAGATTGAGTCTGCCATATTCGAGTCTGCCAGATTCGTACCATATCTTCTTCTGGAGAGAAACTCGAACACGTACAACCACTCAAACATCCATGAAAGGAGTCATTAAGACGAAGGTGATATCTTGGTTAGAGGCGGCATCATTTTGGGTTCACGTATTTCTAGTAGTTTAAACGGACAACAATTATCGGTCAGATATATAGCAATTACGTCCGACTATTTATATTCATTTAATAGCAATACGTCCGGCTAACCAGAGGTGCAATGGAAATCCACTTCCTGTTTATGGACGACAACGTAACGTAAAACGGGATGAAATTGACATTAAGGGTAACTTAGACAGTTTTGGGGGGTACTTTAACAGAGTGCCAAAAAACGCTTTAAAATTTTTTTAAATTTAAGAATTAAGTTAAATTGTAAGTAAAATGTTTCCTTCATAAGATGACAATTTGATTGTAAAAAAATCGTTGTTTTTCATTTAATTCCTTGTATAATGCATAAAACATTATTTTTTTTATCAAAATGATGTCAAAGTAACCCTTCCGGCTTCCGCTTTGGATCTTTGACATAAAAATATTTCAATGCCTTGTCAAACTCCACACTCGAGGTTGCTTTGACACTTTTTTTAAAACAAAATATAAAATTGTGGGGAGATGATAGGGCTTGAATTTCTTATACATCTAATAGCCAAAGGACACATTGGAGCAAAAAAAGTTGGAATTTAGAATGTACAAAAAAAAGGTACCTATAAAAAACTTCCAAAACCTGTTCAAAGTAACCCCATTTTACGGTATGCCATCAAAAATTTATCTTAGTGGATGACTAAATGGAAATAGAGCATATCCGGCGCTTAGAGCGGCCAGCTCGATCTCCCGATTTAAACCAGAATGAACATACATGAGACACGCTCGAGAGACAAGTTGTAGGACGTCGTCTACAGTCGAAACTTTCCAGGAGCTTAGAACAACATTAATGCAAGAATGGGACTCCATTCCACAGCAGCAGCTTGATATTCTTCTGCCGAATATGCCAAATGACTACACTGCATATGTACATCAACAACCTATGTGCATTTTATATATCATCAAATGTACTCGTAGGACACGGGGCGCGCAATACTACTTTGCTCCTGGGAGCCGTTTTTCTTTATTCTGACCATAGTGGTAGTTTTTGGTGGTTGTTTTTTTTCTGAGTTACCGTTTTATTCTCTATGCTACATCTAGAACAATTTGATGGTAGTCGTTTGCTGATAAGATGACAAATGACATTATTTTAATTTTTGAGTATCACTGTAGTTTAATGTACGTAAAATCGAAATATTTTCCAATAGTATAGCACTTATATAATTCAAGTTATCTTTCAGTGAATGACTGAAATTTCTCTTTATTCACCATCTTTTCTTAAATTTTTCTTAATATCAGGTGAGAGGAAATAACGTGAGGTGTTTGAATCGCACAAGATGATAAATATTAATATTCGATCTCAAACTTTGGATTGTAGGCTTATAGGTCGTGATAGTTTGCATACTCACCACCAGGGGACATGCGGCGTTACAGTCGACAATGCAGTATTTTCTGGTTTTCGTTGCTCATTCGATTTCGGAATTGTGGAACAGAACGGTTGGTCAGATGTTCAATGTGTCCTCTATCCTCAGAGACCATTTGCATTCAATGCATACCGTGCTCTATAATATGCTGGAGCAATTCATCATGCAGACGCCTACATTCACGTCTCGTGGCGTTTTTCAAGTTCTGTAGCGTGTGCACTCTATCTCGGTAGACCTTATCCTTCAGATAAACCTAGAGCCAAAAGTCACAATGGTTGATGTCAGGAGATCGTGCGGGCCATGCATAAGAATACTGATTGCTTATTACACGATCATTAAGGAACATGTCATGTGTGTGGTGTTGTTCTATCTTGCATGTTATGCGTAGCGAACCCCTGTAACGATGCAGGTGAACCTTACATCGTAAATTTATTATCGATAGTGGTCCTCGACCCCTTGTGATGCCTCTGATACGCCTGTGTTCACGTAATGCCCTAGTGGCATTCGAATGCAACTGATAATAAAGCTTCACGAGTAAAGTGCGGTCAACAAGCGTGAACAGCATTGCTGTGCTCTTGTTGAAGACTAGTGTACGAGTCATCGTATGCTAGCCTTTTCAAGGAGAGCTTATTTGCATAGCCTTCAGCAGCGCCACATGCCTCTATGTGAACTAGGAACTTTTTTCTCATGATTGCACTCCCCATAACCCATAAGCCAACAATTCAAAGTTTGAGATCGATGCGCCTAAAATTTATCAACTTAAGGCGCTTCGAACACATCACGTTATTTCTTGAACACCTGCTAAGAAATTAACGAAAGAAAAGAAAAATGCTGCCATAATTCTGTGAATCAAAAACCTTTCTATGACATCTGTTGGTGCAAACGCCGAATCGATATAAAAATAATCCCAATCTGTGCGGAAATGGGATATAATGATAAAAAAAGAAACTTTTCTTTGAGTGAAGATGTAAAACCACAAAATATGAAACTAAGGCTTTTCTAATTTAAGATCGGATTTTCATTTAATCACAAAACGATTGTCCAACAGCTAATCCACTAATAAACTCGTTAAAACTGTTTCTATTTATTAATGTTCGATAACTTACTTAGAATCACTTTTAACCAAAATAAAAGTTACTTAATTATTCTTAATAGGACAAATGATCCCTCAGAAACTGAATTAAAAACAACTCTAAGGTCTGGAATTTAAATCCCTGTGTAGCAAAACGCTTTGTGGTTCTCATAAGATATTTGACTACAAAGAAACAAATAATGAAAAAACTAAAAATTCCTCTATGGAAAAGGAAACGATTCATGATAAAATCATAAAAGTAAGCCTTTGAAATCAAACTGAGACAGCGGTTTCGATCTTTTTAGATTCTCTTCAGCAAGGACTGCCCAGCAAGCAAGCAATCTTACAATCATCTGTATTTAACTGTTTTTCAGCCTAGGAATAAACAGTGTTTTGAATGAATTCGTAGCGTAGAAATAAAAAAAAGTTTGTTCGGTATATTTTACATCAAAACACTAAAACTGTCTTAATTATCGAACGATTTAAATTAACAGTAGTTAACTGTCGAGAAAAATCTTCAGAGATTGTTTCAGGTTTACTGAACTTCTTGTGCATAATGTGTATTTCAACATATCTGGATATCATCATCAAGACTTAACGATTTTTTTGTTGTTTTTGTTTTTTGTAACTAAACTTAATTTATCTAATTTATTTATAAATTTTTCACAATAATTAAAATCAAACATAGCATAACAATCTTTACTTTTTCTTTATCTCTGCATCAAAGGAATTAGTTGTTCTGAAGTCAGAAGAACTTATATTTAACATGTTTGAAAAGGATTTTTGTTTAAATAAATAAATAAATAAATAAATAAAATTAAAACTCTAGAATACGAAAAAGTTATCTAATTTCCTGGTGACAACTTTGGTACCCTGTATTATAAAATCATTGCTATAAAAACTCCTCACTTGAAATTACCATTTTTTAATTAGTAAAAAAATGTGCAAATATATTAATTTACATTTTTAAACTCAACATTGAAACTTAATTGCTGTACAGTTTTTCCTGAGAGAGAAAGTTCATTGTTTCTGTGAATTTCTTGTGTATTTGATAAATATTTCTCGTTATATATGTAGATAGAAACAATATTTTAGTAATTACTAAAATGGAAATTGATCCCCATTTGCCAAAAACAAAGGATTACAGAATTTTTGCTCAGATTAATACCGTAAACTATTCTATATAAGAGATTGTTAAAACAAATATTCAACTGAAAATCAGTAACCTAAAAAAAAGCAGTAAAATTTTCAACTTTGGAAATTTTCCAAGTTTAGAAAGTAACAAAAAAACAGCAAAGAGATACAAAACAGATGATCAATGATGGAGGAGAAGGAGGAGGATAAAACTACTTATCTTCGAAAGCTAAAATTTTATTGCTAGTTTTATGACCTGTAATGATGAACTCATACTGATTTTAAAACAAACTGTATCAATAAAAAGCCCTAAATTTAACATGAATTTTTGCTTGGAAACCCCTTTACGGTACAAATTTCTTGAAGACAATATACATTATTATTGTTATTATTAAAAAAAAATCTGTAAATAACAATTTTGAACTGATGACAGAAAACTTTTTTCCATTGGTCTCCTGTCAAGAAACCTGCGCTTCTAAAATAACAAATTCTCATAGAGAAGTCAACAAAGAATTGTTTATCTATTGATATTTGTTCATCCATTATGTATTAGAAGTCGTTTTCATTTGCAAATAAAGATGATTAACATTAGTTCAATTTCAGTCGATTTTTATGGATGTAATTAATTTTTCATTCGTTGAAAAAGACTTTTTCCTTTGCAATATTTGTTTTAAAAACCAACAAATATAATTAATAAATATAATTAAAAACAAATAGACAAGAAGTTTTTGAAAGAATTTCAACCAACTTTCCTTCAAAATCATTAAAATTTCTTTTTTTTTAATCCTTAAAAACACAAAAACAAAACTTGTCTGTTTACTTTAAGGTTATAATAACTACTGAATATAAGCAACAAACATTTTTAAAGAAATGAATTAATTCTACGTTTATTTACTTAAGTAACTTAAATTCAATTAATTTAATCACATCAAGGCACGAGGATTAACACCCACTGCTCTGCTTCTATTGTTTTTCTATGCGAATTTTGGTTACCTTCTACTCGAAAAAACCCAAAAAATTCAAATATAAAAAGTAGATAGTCTCTTGTTGTACAGCTTTGAGGGATCAAAGGTTTTGAGACAAACACACGGACTGAGTGATTTCATGAACCTCATCTTTCTAGGAAATTAGATTAAAAAGAAACAAAAACAAAACAAAAAAATGCAATATTTCTTATGATTTATGGGAAACGGATTTTCAGTTATTTATGGAATTTCTTGTGTATGTGTGTTGTTTTTTTCATTTCCACTTTCATGTTGTTATTAACTACTGTTCGTTTTGAAATGCGAGACCCACGACAACACAGACGATTCTACTCCGCAAAGGGATGATACGCTGAGATGGACACTTTCCTAAGACCTGTTTTTCTTTTAGTACCTGTAAAAAGATATTTTATTTCTGCAGTAGTATTTATTTTTTTACATAATTCTTTCCCGAATTAGAAATTAGAATAGAAACCAGCTACTAGTAAACTAACACTATAAAAAGTAAACATCCCATCTTCCTCGCCCCTATTTGGAAGAAATCGCAGGAGACCTGACGCATGCGCAAAAGCGCTGAAGGCTCTCCTAAACGAAAACGGACTGTAACTGAAACCAACTGCATTTCTCTGTTAATAGATAAGAATGATTAGCTTATATTTCCTAGAACAGTTTGATTTGTTTGAAAATTATTAGTATTATTAAATTAGTAGTAGTAGAACTGCACTTATTTGATGATTGCAGATGATCTGGATATTTTATAAATCTCTTGTAAAATGGTGAGGATTTAGCACGAGAGATTATGAAAATTCCCCTAGGAAACCATTGGAAACGAAACTACCAATAAGCGAATGACTAATTTCCTTTCTTCTTGATTTGGAAATAATTGTAATTGTTTAGATCTTAAGTAAATAATGTGCAAGAAGTTTTTTCAGGAAATGGAAAATTTCTATTGTTTTCTAGTCATTATTTGAAGGTAAACGTAAGGGTTTTTTTTTTTTTGTTTGTTCGTTTGTGTTGCTTTAGCATCTTTAAAAAACAAAAGAATATAATTCCTTTACTTAAGGAATAGCGTTTTAATGAAAGAGCTTTAAATTCTTCCAGGATTTTTTTGTTCTATATCTTTACGAACCCAAATCCTTTCTGGATTTGTTATCGGGGAGGGCGGATCGGGCTGATGAGTCCCAAGCAGGACGAAACGACCGTTCCCGATTCCTTCTGATAATAGACCAGAAAGACATTGTGCAGCCCTTGGTTTATGTGGTGTATTTTTCTATTAGTTTATAAAATATCAAAAGTATTTGACACAAATAATTTTAAGGAATATCTTCAATCAACCGATTGGGTAAATGAGTTTAAAAAAGGAAATAATACTGAGTACGCCGTCCAAATTTCAACAAAATATTTTTTTACGAATTTTTCAAGTACTTTTCTCCTTTCCTAAATCACCAAAACAGAAGCAACTCTATAATTAATAGGAAAAGCAAGAATCTCGTCTACTGAAAGAAATCCAACAGGAAAACAAACTATGTAAATCATACAAGAATAATCCCACTTTCACCAAATTAGAAATCTCGAAACTCTACAAAATAACTTAAAATCAAAGATTAGAGCATCGACGGAACTTTATTATATTAACCTATTTAATAATAACTTAACAATGAAAGAAAAATGGAAGAAAATTAATAATTTAGTATATGCTTCAGTAAAACAAAAGTTTCCACATAATCTCATAACAAATAATCTTAAAGAAACAAAGCAAAAACCTAGATAATTTCCTGAGTACACTTCTCCCAAATTCTTCTCCACCTTGCCTAATAACAATAGTAACACTTTATCTCACAATTCCACTCTATCATTCTTTCTATCCCCAACGTCTCATTTTGAGGTTCAAATAAGCTTTCACATCCCTGCAAAATAAATCTTCTTCTGGACCTGATGAGGTCCCTCCCAGTATTTTCAAAAAATAGCAGATAAAATTGCTCTCCCTCTAGCTCACATATTTAATATGTCAGCAACTGAAGGCGTCTTTCCTTCCTCTTTCAAACAGGCTAAAATTATATCGATATGGAAATCAGGAGACGTGGAGAATATGGAAAAGTATCGCCCAATTTCTGTAATAAATACCTTCTCAAAAACTTTTGAAAAACTCTTCCATACTAAACTTACCACTCCGAGAAGCGGCCAATAACTCAACAGCAACACGGCTTCACAAAATATAAAAACACTGAAACTGTGCTAATCGACCTCAAAAAAGCCTTCCTAGACCTCAAAAGCCTTTGACTCAATTGACATCAAAATGTTACAAAGTAAATTAGAATATCTCCTTCTATCTGACCAAACGCCAATGTCGACTCACTCTAAAGGGTCACTCTTGTTCTTGGTATTCAATATCTAGACGGTTACCCCAAGGATCCATCTTATCTCCTCTGTTATTTAATCTGTACATTAACGATCTTATTCTTACTTCACCCTCTAACAAGTGTATCTTCTATGCTGATGACGGAACACTTTTATTCGCCAATAAAAACATTGACAAACTTAAACAATCGGTCCAACAATCCCTTTTCCATCTTGAAACCTGGCTGTCATCAAATGGCCTAACTTTAAATACAACCAAGACTGTCTTCATGTTCTTTCATCAAAAGAATAAAATAATTAACAATAAAACCTTCTCTCTTTCTTATAATGGATCCGCTTTGCAGGAGTCCACTCTTTTAAATACCTAGGCATCATCCTCACTCAAGACCTATAGTGGACTTTACACTCACAACAAATTGCTTACAAAATCTCTAAAAACCTCGGTATCATTAGGAAACTGGGTTTTCTACCAACTCAGGTACTTCAGAATCTGTACTGGTCACTAATCCATTCCAATCTCTGTTATGGTGTTACAGTTTGAGGCTCCCCCTCCAAATTCTACGAAAATATGATTCTTAAGGTGCAGAAATATTTTGTAAGATCTGTGGATAAGAAACCAAGACACTACTCTACCCACTCTCTTTGGACAAAATACAAAATTATCCCCTTCTATCAAATCTATATCCCTACAGTTAACTCTACTCACTCATAAACTATTCCATAAGAATCTTTGCTCATCTATTATGCTAGAAACCACTTCATTCTCTCACTCTTATAACACAAGAACTGCTCCGTCCCTGCTAATATCTAAAACCAGCTCCAACTATGAAAGAAGAGCAGTCAGCTACACAGCTCCCAATCTCTGGAATAAAGTTCCCAAAGGTATTAGGACCTGTCGTAGACTGTCTCATCTTAAGACAAAACTAAAGAATCATTTCTCCACACCAAGTAATTTCCTAAACTAAGTTATCAATACTTGAATCAGCTCCCCACTCTTCCTTCCATGCTTCCTATACTCTTCTCTCCCCTTCTGCTCTGTTTCTTCGGTCTTTTTTCCATCCCAGGGATTTTTAATTTTAAACACAAATCTATGACTGAATTAGTAGTTTCAGTAAAATGACATTCTCTAAAGTAATTCATCAAGACTGGGAATGAATTCAACAAGAATCAATAATAAAAGAAGAAAAACATTCGGAATTCTTCCACAATTTTAATTGTATTTAGTTTCTAAGATTACTGATTTATGAGAAGCTGCAGAATTAAACAGAAAACTGCTTTTTTTTTAAGGATTTTTGTTTTGAAGGATTTGTTCCTCCCACACTCTCGAAATGTTTTTTGGTTAGGTTAAAACCCTAATGTCTTAATGAAGAGACGTTTTTCAGAAGTCTGTTTTTTACAAAAAAAAAAAAAAAATTAAATATTCTACAATGGGGTTTAAAACTAGAATCTGATGTTAAAAAAAACTCTGAATTTCCAAATTATAAGAGAAGCAAATATCTCTCCTATAACTCGTTAACTATCATAAAGATTCACTATTGGTCAAAACTGACGAGTGTACGGCAGAGGAATAACTAGTCCTTTGATGTTAGAAGAGGAAACTTACAAGAAGTCTCGTATTAGCTAAAACCTGGCTAAAAAAAAATCATAGACAGTTAAGCAAAAATATAATTTCGATTTGTTTTATTCTATGAAATCAATAATCAGCTAAAATAGCATTATAGCTTTACTGTTTGATATTAAGTTACTACATAATTATTAAGTTAAGTTTTGGAATTCTTAATAAAAATCAATAAATTGCAAATATAATACTGTGGAATTTTATTTTAGCACCTTAATATGATTAAAAACAAATGTGTTTAAATTGACAAATGTCAATATAATAAACATATAATAGATTATACGTAATAGATTAAATATAATAGATTTAAAGTTTCTTTCCACTGTTTATTTAGAATATTTTTAAATATAATTAAAAAAATAAAGAAACAAGACCACACTTTTGTAAAAAGAAAAAAAAGTAAGGCCTAAGTTTAATTAGATTAATATAAAATAGAGAAAATAAGGTGATAAATGTCTGTCATCAATTTAACTTATATTTTATGCTTTTAGTTCAAGATTGGCTTAACTACGGCTCTCTATTTTACTCCGTCACTGCGTCATAAATTTATTTCAAATAATCTATTCTCATATTTTTTTAAGATTTTAGATTGCAGCTAAATGTCTATTCATTCGTGAAAATGAATTCAATTGAAAAAAAATAAATAAACTTTTCTTGATTTCCTGAAAAGTTTATTTTTTATTGGCCTCTTCCATTCTAATCCTATCTTAGGAGCAGTTTCATTACTTTTGGACTATTTTGAAATGTTCTCTCGGAAAAGCTCTCAAGTCACTGGAGAACAACAGAGGTCATTCCGTCAAGACTGAAAAATATTATGACAAACAGTTTTTGTTAGAAACCATGAAAAAGATTCAGCAAGCCAAGAGAAGAAAATGATTTACTGAAGAACAGCTCCTTAAGCATTTCATTTTTTTTAAGTATTTTATTATTATTGTTATTATTATTAATATCGAAATGTTTTCTTATAATTCGACAAATCCATTAGTTTTCTTAAACATTAACATTGCTTTCATATGTAACGTTCATCCATTGGATGCATAAGATCCAAATATTATTATCATACAAATATTATTGTAGGAGATACCAATAATCTTAGAGGAAATCGAACGGCCGGCCGACGCTCGCCCATTTTTACACAGAAATAACTTAGGTCCCCGTTTCGAAAAAAAAAGGCTGAGTTATAGTCTGTATATACGTATATATATATTCTTATGGGTTCGTGTCATGAATGGAACGGGCTTTTTTAATACACCTAAATATACAACAATGTCTGATCTACTTCTAATAGAATTTAATTTTTAAGAACTGAAGATTAGCAAATACGTGTCGTCTTTTCAGATACGAACAATCACTTAAAAGTTACAAAAACAAAAATTCTAATAGTTTTTTCCGATGCAATCAAAATTTTGAAAAATGTAAAATAAAAATCTTCTTTTTAATTCCAATTAGAATTACGAGTTATCAAGTCTTGTAATTCGTCAGCACAAAAAATAAACAATACTACAATTTTTTTGTAATTTGCGTCCTTGTTTTAACTTCAACATGAAATAATTATTAAAAATTAACGTTATAATGAAATTGAAACAAACCAATTCAATAATAACATTAAGCTTTGAAATAAATTCAAAATATAGAAAATGGTGACGATGTACGAAATGAAACTAAAGCCTTTCATGATTGTGTAGTTTTATAAAATACCTAGTTCATTTTCAAAGCCATTACATTAATTCTTTTCAGAGCGCAGAGCCCGGAGCAAATCCGGAAGTCCAAGTAATGTGGTTTTTTTTTTTCACCTACCAATGTCAGTAAAGCACTGCGAATGCCTAACTGCGTAACTACGAATAACACAACGAATAGGAGTCTTTTTATTTTGCCTTAAATGCCATGAACTACGGTCAGTTTTTAATTTAATCACAAGAAAACACTCAAATAAACACTTTAATACCAATTTAATGACAGTTGCTAAACAACCAAACTCAGACATGCGAAACGAACAGTCTTTGAAAACAAACTGAGTGAAACGTACGTAAGTAATGGTGTGAGCAGCGTACGATGTAAAGTGTACGTAAATACAAGTGCACGAAAGTGAAGGATACGTAAGCCTGAGGAAGGCAATTGCCCGAGGAAGGCAATTCTAAAAACAATTGAATTCAATACCAGTTCAGTCTGTAATTACTGTTCAACAGATCATTTTCAACTTTTTAAACTTTTCTAGACTCATTTTCTCATTAACATCCTAAATTCAGAGAATCTGAAAACCCAACTGAAAGAAACCAGGCAATCAGTAAAAATATAAAAAAAAATCTCACGGCAAATCCATAAATAACAAATAAAGACCAAGGATATATTAAAAATATTATTTTAAAAAAAGCTTAAATAATTAATAAAACTCTTTGAATTAATAACAATTTATTTATAATAACTTTGATAATCAGCGTGTATTTGGATTTCTATGTAGAATTAGAGGATTTTCAATCAAGTATTGAATCTTTAAGTCAAGTTGGTATTTTCAAATTATGCGAATGACTTATCCTGGATCATTCCATTCACTATTTCACCCTAACAGTGATATTTTAAATATTTATAATAAAAATGGCGTATTTACATTTAATAAAACATCATTCTTCATAAAAAAACTATCAATATGTTTTATCATTTTTGTTTTAAAAGTTATTTTTAAAAAACTAGACGAAGAAATCATTTTTTTTTTTTAAATAAATGATTTTATGGAATCATTCTTTCCTTTATAAGTCCAAAATATAAAATTGAATTTCTCACCTTTCCACAGATCGCTAGGCCTGGAGACCTGACAAACACCTTCCAACGTGCCGGGAGTTCCAGCCCCGAAGGCCCAAACCCCTACGCTCTGCGTGCACTTGCTGGGACCACGCGCTTCGCTCTAACAGCATCCCTTTGACACACGTTGTTGATCATTCCCGATTCCGAGCGGATCCGGAAAATGTCGGAAAAGAACGATGGAGCAGCGCCACCAATGACCGCTGTTTGCTTCCGATAATATTAGTAATTTACAAAAGCTTCTTAATCAACAATAATCCTTCCTAATTCGATTTCAGGGATTATAAAAAGTTACAGAGTGTAATCACACTGCATTCATTTAAATCCATAAGAAGCTTAAGAAATTTAAAAAAAATTAGAAGTTAATCAAAGAAACAATGAAACAAATCCTTTCTCCCACGCATTGTTAAAAAGCACGAATATTCTTTATTCAACTGAAAATCATTTTCCTATTTATTACGGTTCTTTTTTTCAGAAACAAAGTTGATTTTATTATTTTTAAAGTCACAGATTAAAAAAAAACAAAAGGAAATAAAAAGTAATGTTAGTTTCTTCCAAAGTTTGATATCATATTTAAACACAAAATTCAATTAATGCATTTGCTTTTAGTTAATATTTTTATTAAGCATCTGATGCCACTTACTTTATTTATTTTTTCTAAAATATGTATGAGAATGAATCTCAACTGATTCATGTAATTACGGAGCTGCTTTTATTGTTTTTAAGGTTCGCACCGAAGGCGATTTTCGTGTCCGAAGGTCCGTGTTCCGTGGACCTCTAGTGTTCCCATCATGGCAAACCCCTTAGAAAAGTCCGTAGAATTTCAAGGGAAAGATACTGAGCTGGTTTCCCGTTATCTTCCTCAGAAAATCATTAAGGAATGAATTCAGACCTGAATAGAAAAATGAAGAAACAAATAAACACAGGACAGGAAATTTTTACATCCATGACGACGCCGGGATTTTATCTGCCTCTTGGGAAGCCTCCAAGAATCCATTAGGCTACGCAGGAACTCCTTCCAAATGAAAAAGGTTGGGATTTTTTTCTGTACTTTACCCGATAATAGTTGTATGTCCAAGAGGTTTAGTTTTTTTTGCATTTAGAGTTTAAAAATAAGAGGTTTAGTTTGAGAATATACCTGTATAGTAACGCATAGGTCGTAGTTTCGAGCGGATTACCTCAACAAGACGACGGGCTATGAACTCTTTGAAGTACACCATGCCTCCTCAATATAGGTCCACCATTCCCTAATATTCGTCGGTGGTAGATCGCTGGCACTGATATCACATTGAACCGCAGTCCACATGTGTTTATTGGGTTCAAATCCGGCGATTCGACTCGGCCAACTTATGATGCTTCATTCAATAAAATAATTATTTTGCTTCAGGAAACCAGATGCTTTGAAAGCATCTTATAAAAGTTCAGTTCTTTTAATAATTACAAACAATTTTAATAATAACTTTTAACCACAAAAATATAAGAAATAATTTGAAGATACAGACAAAAGTTGTTTTTTTAAGCTAAATTTATTAACTTATCGTATCGTATTCGTAAAGTATTCCTCAGATAACTGTAGACGCTAGTAGGTGAATAAATGATATTAACGGCTGATATTAAATGATATTAAATGAGCCGCAATGATGTTTACGTAGCGTTTGCGGCTGAAAGATGTCTGCAACTATCAACTGAAAACAGCCAACCCCATAACATAGCACAGCGCCCTGGACTTTCCCTTGTTGCCATGAGGGATCCATTGCCTCATGGGATTTTCAATATATACCTAATCATTCATCTGCCCATAACAGTTGGAACCGCGACACTTCGGACCAGGCCGCACGTTTCCACTCGTCTTGTGTTCATGGCGGCGATCAAGAGTCAAGGCAAAGCCTGTCCTATCAGGTCAGCAATGAATCCGCCATTATATGTTTTTCAATTGCCGAAGAAATCATTCAATGTGCGGGGGTAGAAATGGAAGCGTTTCTCTCAGTTTTTCTTGTATTTCATTGTACACTCATTGACAAAAAAAATTTGCGCCGGAAGCATTGCATTCAAATGAAATTTTATTAATGTGATGGTAGAGACAAAGGACAGCAGTGATTACAATATCGCAGCAGCAGGATGACGTCCCGCGGACCTGCGATACACAATAAGATCACCTTTAGTACCTCGTTGAACCACCTCGTGCCTGGATACAAGCGGTGATACGGTCGGGCATAGAGTGAAACAGATGCCATGTTGTCTTGCGGTAAATTTGCCCACAGTTCTTGCAAATAACGCACCAAATCAAGAAAACTGCTACGATAGTTGGATGGGTTCCATCTGGTCCCACACATGCTCGATTGGCGACAAATCAGGTCAGCGGGCAGGCCAAGGAGGTGTAGCAACATGACTTAGACAGTCCTGTGAAACACTAGCTAACGAGCATTATTCTCGGTGTTTTGCTGGGAGCCCAGCCAGGAAAGGCAGCGGTAGAGTTCAGGCGCCGCAGGAGTTCCTGAACTTTATCACTGGGCTGTCAATGTTCCTCGTAACACTACTAGTGACGAACGACTATCATATGCGATGGCACCCCAAACAATCACGCCTGCAGTGGGGGCTGAATGTCACTGTAAAGTGAGGTTAGGTAGCGCTCATCTGTGGTCCTCTAAACCCTGACACGGTTGTAATCCTTTCCCAAACAAAAGTGGCATTTGTCTCTAAAGACGATACGTTGCCAGTCAGCGACATTCCACGCTGCTCTCTGCTGACACCAGTACAAACGCAAGCAACGATGTTGAAGTGTTAAAGACACAAAACGAAAGAGGCGTCTAGAATGCAGATTTGCCTCTGCTAGGTGTCTGGAATGGTTCTGTTAGAGACAGTGTTCCCTTGTGACCCTGCCACGATAGTTTCTGGATAAGAAAGCCATTGGATCCATTGGATCTGTTAGTGCCTATCTAACTTATGGTGGTCTGTCTGGATCGTCCAGAGCCGGTCCGCCGTGTAGAAGGGCCTTCATGTGTCATTACTCCCAACACAGTCTGACCGTAAAGTTAGAACAGCCTATATGAAGGGCAATTCGCCGCGCCGCCCAGCCCGCCTCTCGCAGCCCGATGATATGGCCTCTCTCCGTGAGGTGTTCGTATTGACGTCTAAGGCGTCTTCTCAGCATGTTGATCGCTCACAGACTCGCCTGATCACCTTACAGTGCATATGAACACTGCATGTGCCTTCACGGTTTGCGATTGCCATGGGAAGAGCAGCTATGCGCAATCACACTAACTTGCATATCTACCCTCACCGTAGCTTTTTTACTTTTGCGTTTCGAATAATTTTTTTTTCGTTCAATTTTGTGTCAATGGTGCGCCAATTTTGTATCAATGAGTGTATTTACACAGTAGATAAAGACAGCTTGGTTAATTACAAGTAAACTTTCAAGAAGATGATAGTACAGTTCCATGTATATCATTCCACTTTCTTAAAATTTAGGAATAAATCTTCAAAGAGATGTCCTTTCCTTGTCTACATCTTTCTTAGCTAATAACTTAAGGAAACGCACTAAGAATTTGTTTCTTTTTCGTCAGATTTTACATGCTGGCTTATACTCTAAACAACCTGAGGCGGATAATTCTGAACTTGAGTTCGAATCCCGGAGCCAACATGGATGTTTCCATTCTTTCCTGTGGTTTTCGCTTTTTGATCTTTCTTTTCTTTTGCTATCTATGGCATAGGTTGAAATTGTAAGGGTTTGTAAAATAAGCATAAGGCCACAGTACTACTGGACAAACCCACTACCCTATTACAATATTTCATTATGTAATCGTAACAGGAGCTGAAATCGAAGAATAAAATCAAAAGAAACTGAAAATATTGAACCTTAAATCCAATATTTTATTTTCAATTCGTAATTTCTGATATAGATTCTGTCGTTAATATGTTGTTCTATTGACATTATAATATATTGGATTACCAGAAATTAAATTTAAATTTCAGGAAAATTCCAGCATCCTCATAGTTTTAAACATCATTCGATCACGACATCAAATTTCAGATCAATGTGGAAAACAGTTAAAAGACTGAGGTCTTTCAAACCTTAAAAATCTAAATTCTTGAAATCGAAATCTGAGTTTTCCTGATATTGTATCCAATACCTTAATTGAGAACTGTAGAAATCCCCAATTTAAATTTTAGGATCCCTGGGTTTTTTTGTTTTTTTTATAAGCGGAAGGTTTTATTAAGTTTTTTATTTTTTTTATTTTAACAATTTCAGCAAATCAAATTTCAGATTTCAAATCTATCTAAAAATAGCGTAAAAGACAAAAGACGTGATTGTAAAATTCAGAATTACTAAATAGAATAATCTAGAATCAAATCAAAAAGTTCACATAAAACGCTTGCATAGAATTATATTTTTTGTGTAAATACCCTTCATTATAACTAAGCTCATCTGACGTCATTTGTTATTTGATTGAAATAAACAAGTGAACGATCTCCTCAATTTTGGCTGTTTAATGACATGTTTATGAAAATTCAAAATCGACTAAAAGTGACTTATTATTCCAAAACATTAAAGTTCGTTCCTTACCGACAACTCAGATGAACTGAACGAACTGTACTAATTCCATGACGATACTTTTGTGGATCGCTGAATAATTTTAAGGATAAATCTCTACAAAAAAAAGTATTAAGAAAAAAAAAAAAAGGTCTCATTAGAAATAACCTCAATTCTTAAGTCGTTTTCCACGGTAATTCAATCATTAAGAATTTGTGAATGAAAAGCCACTATCTGATGATGGATTTGTTGACTATTTTATATTTTTATTTTCTATCGGATTTACAAATGATTGGCTTTTGCTTTCAAACTCATACGTGGCCAACACGTCTTATTTCACTGATGAAAGACTGAAAACTATTTCTATTAATTAAGAAAAGAACAGAAAGGAGTTTGGGTATCGTATGCAAATACCCTACGAAACTGCATGAGGAAACAGACTATTTAGGGAGTGTTCGTGTTTCGATTGTGAAGAAAGGAATTCCAGATACTGATAGTAAAGGCTTTCTGGGCATTATTTCAATTCGCAGCAGCCAACGATTTCAACTCAAAATGTACCAATAGGCTCAGTTACTATCAAAATGCGAAACTAGAAAATTTGGAGGCCTTTAGTTAAACTAAAAGGAAAAGTTAAAAATTATTAAAACTCCGCAGAAGTTAAAGAATTCATTCAAATAATATATCTGTACCCTTAGTTATTATGAATGAGCTAAACCTAGGAATTTGGGAGTATTAGGAAAACTGAAAATTCGTTGAAACAAACACAAAAGGTACAAATAGCCTCAATTACTATTAAGGAGTTAAACTAAGGAATTTGGAAGCCTTATTTCCTTAAAAATCTCCTGAAAAATAAAATTACATTACAAATTCTCATGAACCAACGAATTTAATAAAATTTTTCAAATTACTTCAGTTATGATTAATAAACAATTTGAAGTTCTCTATGAAAAAAAACTAAGAATGACTAAAAACTCCATAGCAATTAACGAATTTAACTAAAACTTTATCAAAAGCATTAAGGAACTTTTACTATTATTTTGATAAACGTCTCCACTTGTCAGTCCATACTTGCCGATATCTCAGTTTTCGTCTTCCTCTTCTCTCCATGGTACGGACAATAGATCCCTTTCAGATGCTTCTGGTCTTCCTCTTCGACGTCTTTTAGAACGAGACCATTCCAAAATTATTGTAGACCATCTTTCATCTCCATTCTTCAAACATGACCATATGACTTCAGGGCACTCCTTCCATTCCAATCAATCCAGTGATCGATTCATCCATTTCCGCTCTAGTAAATGGTTTTCGCAGTCGATCTATGCCAGTAGCTCGCATGCACCTCTTGAAAAACATGCATTTTCACTGTTTCAAAATACTTTATATCCTTTCTTATATATACTGCAGATGATATATACTGTGTTGCCATTTTATTATGTAAATCTACCTAGTAGCATGTGGAACCTTCTTTAGCCTTCAAAACTTCCTGAATTCGTCTAGGCATGGATTCCGCAAGATGCCGGAAACGTATTATAGGAATGGTGGACATGGAAGACATGAGTGTCACGCAATTCCTGGAGAATCGACGGAGGTGGAGACTTGCAGCGAACAGCCCTTTCCAGCTCATCCCACAGATTTTCAATAGGATTGATATCCGTAGACTAAGAGTGCCCTAAAGCAAATGAAAGTCATTGTCATGTTCGCGGATATCATTCAGGCTTTGTGTGCCAGCGGATTATCCTGCTGGAAGTAATCTGACTTAGGAAACACTGTCAACATGAACGGATGCACTTGGTTAGCAACAATGTTTAGGTACGCTGTAGCATTCAGGCGTGAATCTAGTGGCATCAGCGTGTGCCAGGAAAACATTCCCCAGATCATTACACAGCTTCCACCAGCTTGTACAGTTGTCGCCAGACATGCGGGATCCATGGATGCATGTTATTTTCGCCAAATTCTGAGCCTTTCATCAGTATGCTGCAACATGAACTTCAACTCGTCAGACCACGCAATGCCTTTGCAGTCCTCGATGGTCCACTGCTAGTGTTGCTGTAAGCGAGTTCTTTTCTTGGTCGTTGATAATAATGGTACCCGACGTAGCTATCGGCTATTATAGCCATTCTCGACAAAGTTGGCTAGTGGTCTGTTGCTATTTGTTGTTCTGGCCACCGAGGTTCAATTCTGGTGTGATTTGTGACTTTGTGACTCGTCTGTTTGCTTGTACAATTCTAGACATCCTCTCTCTTCAATAACCGCTTTTCGTTCAAAGGAGTGTGGACTGGATGGTTTATGTTCGTTGCAACATTCTCGATTCATCCTTGAAACTGTGGTGGGTGAAAAGTTCAGAAGAATTGCCGTTTCCGATTTGCTCCACCTACCACGTCTTGCGCCTGTTACAATGTCACGTTCAAAGTCCCTTAGATCACTCGTTTTCCCATTCGTTCTTTGGTTTGTAAACTTAGCTGATACTAGAAAAGTTCTACTACATTTACATCAAAAACTGAGATCGTCACTTGCGACGTCCTGGAACATTCTCTATGAATCATCAGGTAACGAATCCCATCTGCTACTTTATTCAATAGCTTAATAAGAATTTTAATATTATTGCCAAATTTCAATAGTTCCATCATCAGATCCTTTACCATTTAAGATGCTTTAAGACGCCGTTTGACGACTCCTTCCTAGGTAATTCACTCATTGCTTCCTTTGATATTCTTTGATATTCTTAATCATCTCCTATCTTCAATCAAAAGATCTTCATAATGTTTTTAAACATTCGAATGGGAATGTCTTGTTCGGTATTAATAAGCCGTTTTTTAACGCTCAGTTGTGCTAATTTCCGACACTGCCTATTTTCTTTTTATTTCGTACACCTCAGAATATTAATTTTATTGAAAGCAAATTCAACGTGTTAGTGTAGTTTAACTTCGGATATTTTTTAAACGTACAGTAAACTCCCGAATATCCGCGGGCCGATTATTCGCGGACCTCTCCTGTTTCCATTTTTTTTGCTACACAATAAATTACGGAATTAACAAAAAAAATTTAAATCTAGAATAAAGAATCTCTTTACAATAAAAGAGGCACATTTAGCGACGTCCAAATAGGGGTTTTTCGTGTTTCGACAAGAAAAAACAAAAACAATTAACCGATTTTTTTTTTTGTTAAAAAGTACGGAAATAAAGGAATATAAAATAAAATAAGTGTTTATAATGTATATACTGCCATATAAATGTAAATAAAAAATGTTAAAAGCATTTTTATGTTGATTTTCGTCCTATTTCGGATTATCCGCGATTGCTGCGCCACCCAATTCCGCGGATAATCGGGAGTTTACTGTATTATATTGTCTTTCAATCTGCAGTGTAAAAAAAAAAAATCAGTAATATGCATATTAAAATTTTGTAAATTGTACATACTTGCATATCTGGATCTGCATCGATGGTGGTGTAAGACCTTCTGCCAATGATTTGAAAATAAACGCCGTTTGTATGTCCTTCTTGATGATTTTGATGAATTTGTTGACTTCATTACAGGTGTTCCACATTCCAGAACATATTGTAAATTTGACAAAACTTGTAAAATAACTAGCGAAACCGGTTGTTTATTGTTTTTTTTTATTAAAAAAACCTTCTCATTTCTTGTTGACTCAAGTAATTACTTAGACACTATGTTTGGCTGGATTTTCTATGTGCTTATTTTTGGAGAAAATGAATGTTTCAGACAATGTTTGAGTCATTAGCTAATTTACAAAGTACATGTTTTCATCAACTTTTTTTACAAATTAATATATATTGATGTATTTTTTTTTAGTTACCATAATTCTTTTTTCTTTAATTAATGAATTTGCACATACGAGCGATGACACTTAATAAAATTACCGAAATTAATAAAATTTCAAAGTTATTAATTTTGTTTTAAAAAATCGCCGTTAATAAATCAGTAAATAAAAAAATACATAATTTGATTCCCACTGAACAAAAGTATCTCAATTATCTTTGCAACTGGCTTGTACTGTAATTGTCACAAGAGATTCAAACTCTAGAACAATATTCTACATATAAATATATCGTGTTGGAAATCCTAAAATATCGGTTTGGGGTGAACGAATTCAAAAACTGTTCATAATTTTTATTATTCAAAATATGTTCCAACTGCATCTATACAATCTTACCAACGCTGTTTTAAGCTACAAATTCCTTTCTTGAACATATCCGTGCTTTGATGTTGCAGGAATTCTTCGATGTCCTTTTTGAGATCACAATCTTGGAGGTATCTCTGCCCTTCAGAAAGTTGTCCATATGAATAGGTGAAAATTTGTGCGAATAAGGCGGGTGAGGTAAAATCTCATATCCAAGTTCGTGAAGTTTCCTGCGAGTGTGTTCTGCCGTATGAGGTCTTGCATTATCGTGAAGCAAAATGGGACCTTGTCGATTGACCAGTGTACGCTGTATCTTTCCTAGCTTCTGGTGTATTTCAGTCGATTCTGACACATAGGCTGTGCTGCTTTGTTCCCGGGAAAGAAAGTTCCAATGGATAATTCCAGGAGTGGACCACCAAACAGTCAAAAGAAGTTTTCGTGAGTGAAGAGGCGGTTTTATGAGTTGCTGCAGGTGGCTTGTTCTTCTTCAGCCAATATGTGCTTCTGTTGTCGTACATTATCCATTTTCCGTCGCAGAAATTACAATTCTGCACAAGAAAGGTTCTTTTACTTTGCGAAGATAGAGTAAAGAATAAATTGTATAAAGCGTAGCTTAGTTTTCTTCTGTGAGTTCATGGGTCCATTTTCCACACTTTGCCAAGTTTTTCCAGGCGAAGTAAAATTGTTGTGGAGATATCCTTGTTTCTCAGCCATCTCCCATGAACTTTGATGTTGCTCAGACTCAAACACTTCTTTCACCTCCTCGGATGAGACCACTTTTTCATGGGTCCGCTAGGAGAATTCTTTACGTTGTAATCTCCAACACGGAATTTTTGGAATCAACGCTGAACTGTCCTTTCGCTTACATGGTCTTCACCGAAAACACTACGTATGTTTCCCCTTCGCTTCAGCTGCTGATAAGCCTCATGAGAACTCATAAAGCATCATTTGTCGAATATCTAACATCTCCAATTTTGATTCAACTCACAAAACAGGACGCAGAATGCAAAAAAAGAACCTCATGACCGGTCGATACGAAATGTAGCATGGGTGATCATTCAACCCACATAACTACACACCTAAAGCAAGCTTTAATTACTTCCCTAGAAAAGGTGAACCAAACCGACATTTTACGGATTCCAACCTAATATGTAAAAGGTAATGCAAAAGAGTCTAAAGCTTTTTTCTGTTAAATTCTACGTATTTTTTATTGGGACAAAAAAAAATGCAGTCCACAATTTGAGATGCCTAAAATCACTAAATTTTATCTTGGTGTGCTAAGAATTCAAATAAATGAAAATAATTAACTAATATAAAAAAAAGCCAGCAAAATGACAAACATTCTTCACTGCAATGAAAAAATCATGACTATGATCGTCTTCTGGAACCATTATCTAAGTATATATATATAATAAATACTTAGCATTAATAGAAGTTAAATTGTTTAATAGAAGAAAAATGGTTAATAGAAGTTTTACTGAACTAAAACGTTCAGTCTTAAATCTAACAATAAAAAAAAAGAATAAAAGTCATAAATTCTAACTCAGCTCCTTCTGCTTTCCAAAAGGAAAATAGCAATTTAATCTACTGCTTATCAGACGCCAATTGGATCGGAAGACTGCCAGTTTGGCTCTATGTTATGTTTGCAGAAATTTTATTGGCTGAGCTTTAATGCATCTAATGTGAACGAAGCAATTTGTGACCGATTTACAGAGGACCTTTGTAGCAGACCACATTGTCTCCCCGCGAAACTATAGCCCGGGTCACAGACGGCTATTCTAAAATATATCCCGTGGTATAAAATAGCCCAGACGATTAGAACACGCGATGGATTGGCCATGCAATATGTTACGGACGTTTGCTGGTAGACATGGTGGAGGGAAACATCCCCTGAAAGAGACTTCGTGGAAGGCCGAACGCTTATTGGGCTGATGCAGCGAGAACTGTATATGCATCCTATGCTTAACTGAAGAGAAGATGCGAACATCGAGAAAGTTGGAGAGCGATTATTATGGGGACGAACTAATCGTAAGACTAAAACATCGAGAGAGAAAAATTAGACCCGGGATATTATTCGGCTAGCCCAGACTATACCTCTCTAGTCCAGATTATATCTCCTTGTGTTTTTCATAATTAAGGTAATTTGGAGGAATAATATACTGGATTTAGTGTTAAGTAATAGATAAAATACAATTACAAATTTACAAACATTAGGAAATAACGATCATAAAGTCATCAGATTTTACCTTAAGTTAACAAATGAGAAGAAAGAAAATAACAGAATTGTAACAGGCTCCAGAAAAACAAATTTTATGGGTTTAAAGGATAAGCGCAGGAATTAGGTGTGGGATGATATTACCCTATCAGTCCCAGAACAAATCTGCATGAAATTGTTCTCTTGTTTTTAGGTCCTGAATCCATCTTTAAAAAAAATCTATCATGGATGATAACTTACACAACCAGACTTTGAACTTCTACATCAACGCTGACTAAACCTATCCTCCGCATATCTATGACCTGAATCCTGGCGAGCCGTACTGGTCCGAATGAAGTTCGGAACTAAGTCTCAAAGTCTGAAATGTTATAGGTAGATACTTAAATAGCCACTTCTTCCTTTCTCAAAATCGTTAGCTCCAAATGCCTACTTTCTACAACCCTGTAAACATGATCATTAAATCAGGAAAAGTTCAGTACCTTAGGAAGAAAGATTTAATATTATTAAGCCTGAATGAAGATCGATATGAGAGATATTTGTGCAATATGTAAGTGTTCCCGGTAAGTGTTACCCTCTAAATTTTTCGTCGCTTGATGTTTTTCTTAGGAATGATGAAGACTTTGATAACAGATTGTAAATGATGTGTGTTGAAGCTTTTTTTTTATTGTTATCAAATAAAATGGCTCTTTTAATTTTTGAAAAAACAATCGCATAAATTAATTTCCCCTTTGACCCCAGGAAAAACAAATAGTTTGAGCACTTAGCTTAAGATCGAAACAAACCAAATCAACCGAATTTCAAAATCTTTCACAAAGTATGTTCAAAATGGTGCCCATTCATGCCAATGCACGTGTGATATTGGATCCACAGGGCCGATTATCCATAGTATCCATTATCATAGTTTAGTTGATTCCATTACAGCGTAACATTATGCGTTACTTGCAATTTATACGTGATCTTTCGCAATATCTTCACAAAAAAATAAAAATCACCAGTCCAAGGGTATGAGATCTGGTGATTTCGCCTGCCACAGTAGGGACCCTGGGCGACCTATTTAGTGGTTGTGAAAGCAATCGTCCATAAATCTTCGACTATATGAGGCATAATGAACGGCTCCATCGATCTAGAACCAGATTTCTCTGTATGTTGACAAAGATATGTTGTTATCTATTGGACCCCCTCAGGATTAGGTCCACATAACTCTAGCCATTTAGCACATAATCGTAGAACAAATATCAGACAATTTGGGTTCCCATAATCCCATATCACTCGTACCGTCACTGCCTCTGATGATTTATCTCTCCATGAGTTTTCCTCACTCAGTAATGAACATCGTGGAAATTCATCATTCCATCTCTTGTGAATCTTCATCACTCCACGGAATATGCGATGTTATGGATGTTCAATTGTGGATGTTCAATTGCAAAAAGCCTACACTGGCTGTATAACCCTGCTCTTCGAACCCTTGAAGGCAATTCCTGTTTTACGGGTGTAACTTGTTAATTCTCAAAACACGGAGGGCTGATTGGTAAGATATTCCCGATTGCCCTGCTGTGGATTTACAGTACAAGACTGCCATGATCTAAGTAGCAGTTTCTTCATATATTGCAAGTGATGGCCTCGTTCCTCGTGATCCTGGATAACGCTTCCAGTCTCCCGGAATCTTCGAATAATTCGCATCATTTTTGTTATGATCGATGCCTTTAATCAGCATATGTCTTGACATACATCTTCACTGTCAAATCCATGTTTTGCTGCCTGATACCATAGCACAGGACCATCTCTACAAGTTCATTTTCTCGATATGAAGCTATTCCTGGTATTCAGTAGTTGGTGTTGGCCAAATTGGGAGCTACCATTTTATTATCCATTAACAGAATGAACGTACAATAATCTGCGAACCACCCTGTTATTTCCTAAGGGAAGCGGCTTTTCCTGATTTCCATACTTTAACATTTCATAATTTAGGCCAACCCAACAAAAATTGTAAGAAGAGAAACACATGATTTCCTTTAGAATCTGTCATGAAAGTCTTCATCATTCCTAAATTATAAAAACAAATGGGGTAACGCTTACCTGGACCACCCTGTATACTGACATGTAGTGAATAAGGCTCTGTATCAATTGATACTTGATCTAGGGATTCTTTTCAAAAATGTATTTCTAATAACAAACTACAGTAAAACCTCGTTAAGTCGTCGCCCAGATAAGTCGTCACTCTGTTTAATTCGTCGTTTTCCTTTGGCCCCGACAGGATCTCATACTCAATAATGTAAAATAACCCTCCTTTACCCGTCACCAAATTTAATTCTACTCCGGTTAAGTCGTCACCCTCCAAAATGGCCAAAAGCATCTTTCTTCTTCATTTTGCATGCCATCGTGTTGCCTTTTAGCCCCGCCCCTTCACTTTAAGAAAGCAAGCCTTTACGGGGAATTTTCGACTACGCTTGTCACTTCATTCCTTTCCTATCCCTTCGGGGGATTTGGGTTTTTGTAATCTCGCTGATAATCAATCAAAGAACACTTCTCGCTGCGACTCTGTCGCAGACAAGTGTAGACGTTTTCCATGACCGCTCCTGAGTGGGACTTAATTTCATAGCGTGTAAGCCCCGCTACAAGGGCTATTTTTTTCTCTTGCAATTTCGTGGTTCTATTATGTTTTGAACATACCAGGGAAACAAAAACTTTTCTCGTTATCTTTTTTTTTTTTAAAAAAAAAGACTTAATTGCATTTTTTGAAAAATCAAATGTTTCGAAAACAGCTTTTGCCAAAGAACATCGTATTCCCAGGACTACATTAAACGATATTCTTTCATCGAAACAAGTAATTGAAGAAGCTGACAGCAAAGACAAAAGAAAGAATGAGGAAATCGAAGTTTGACGAGATCGAGGAGGTTTTAGTTCGATGGCTAAAAAATGCCAGATCGCAAAATGTGCCGATTTCTGCCGTGATTCTCTAAGAAAAAGCCATGGAAATTGCTATGGAGTTGAACATTGAAGATTTCGGCGGCATCAATGGTTGGCTGGAACGTTTCAAAGACAGACATTGCCTTTCTTTTAAAATGATTTGCGGAGAAGCATCAGCTGTTGATCAATCAACACTGGTGGCTTATTTAATGTACCACAGTCAAACAAAATAAAATGTGGTAACTATACAAAGTGTTTTATTTTTTTATTTTATTTTCCACTCATTCATTTGCATGTATTGATTTCTTAAAATCTTGTTTTTCTCACCGAATCCTACAGCAATTCATAAAAATACTGTATAATAAAAAATAACTAGCCAAAAAGAAGACTCAGAGTTCAGAGGTCCAAAGATTGTAGGAATAGGGTATTTTCAGGGTCCACCCGCCTTCCCCATGTTCGAAATATTTAGCATTGTTGTCATTGTACCCGCCTAAAAACTCGATAAATGGACTTTATCATCGTGTTCAGGGCCCAAAAAACGTAGGTTATTTTCAGGTAACAGATTATTTTCAAGGGCCAACGCCCCCTCCCCCATGTTTGAGATAGTTGGCATTATTTTCGTCATAAACCATAGAAGATATACAAAAGAGTGTGTTGACAAAGCTACTAAGTGTGGAAACACCTATGTGATTGTCGAGAGAACAAAATCAATTGTACATCAATTTGCAGCTGTAAAGAACTCTTCAAGTTCTGGAGTTCTTCAGGAAGAAGATAAGATGAAGACGTTGAACTTTTTGAATAATAAATTTCTTTTTGCACTTTTAAATTCTCACTCATACCTAACTGTAAAAGATCCTGTTATTTTTTGTACAGGATGATTTACTGTGATTATGATACAAATAACTATTTCATTTAAATACAATGTTTGATACTCACTTCTCTATAGTAAAATACTACTCCAAATATGTAAATCGAGTATCTCATTATCATTTGAATTTGGATGATTAAGTAGAAATAATATATACCAATTTAAAGCTCTTTAAGCGCTCTACAACTTTCATTTAAAACTTTTTCCTGTATTTTGTTTAGAAAATTTTACAAGTAAATGAAATTAGTATTCGACGAAACAAAAAGGTTTTCAATGAGAAATTTGGGAAAATGAAGAAAAACCGTTGTTTGAGAGCAAATGAACTTTATTGTAAGAACGCAAAAAAAAAAAGAAGAGAATTTTAAAAAGAAGAATCATGAAATTTGGTCTAACTGTATTCAAGATACAATCGAATAATTATTTGCAGACAGAGAGCTCCCGACTCTAACCTCCGACCCTATTTCTCTCCTTCCCTGAACCTTTTTTTTTTCTGGCACCTGACATTTTTTGTGTTCCCTAAGGTTTCTAACAAAATATAATAATTGCCAAAATGTTATATGATTTGCCTTAAGCCTTTTTGAAAAAAAAAATCATCTAAACTATATCATCAGAAAAACATTATAAAAAGATGTTACAATTCGCAGTACGGTCGACAACAACATCCTGAAGTCTTGTACGTTCAGAGGGTCAGCGAACCTATATTGATTTTGTTGGAGGTTCTTTCCAGCATTGCTGGAGAGTAGATTACAAACTGGTCGAATTGGGTTTTTGCTGACGTTTTCCAGTTGCTGGGATTTGTTCTATATTTTTGTTCTCAGGGGTTATCAGGAATGGTTGAGAGCTAAAGGTCGTTGGGAATGTAATGATGTTAATGTGGCATCTCTGTAGATCTTGAGGTTGCTGTCGTGTTAGGATCTTGCCGTTTCTACATATTTTAGGATGACATTGCCTTCATTGAGGGGCTCAACAATATTATATGGACCAGTCCAGCGAGACTCCAGCTTGGATCCCATCCTGTTGACTAAGGACCCAATCATAATCTCTTTGTTGCTTTCATGGCGACGATCATTATTCTTCTTCTTCTGACGAGATTGTGTAGTGACGATGTTGCTGGAGACTGCAGAACAGAGGTCTTTACGAATGGTGTGAAGTGTCTGAAGAACATCAGGGCTGGCTGAGTCCTGAAGAGGTGCTGCATCACTCTCGTCGGCAGACTTTAGGCCAATGGGCAGCTTTGTCAGTCGGCCATACATCATTTCAAATGGCGTGCATTTCATTGAAGCATGGATAGATGTATGATAAGCAAACAAAAAGCCTAGAATATACTAATCTCAATGATTGGCTTGATCATTGACTTGATCATTGACACTGAGCTTACTGAATGCAGTCTTGAGTGTCCTGTTGTCACGTTCACGGGATAGCTGTGGCTTCAGACACTTGGAGAAATGCTCCGTTATGGCAGCAATGTACTTGTTATCACCTATCAATTTGAATTTCATTTATAATTTACGGCTAAATCATAAATACTAATCATATATAATCATTTAATACCACATTTATCTGTAGTTTCTTAAAGAGTCCGATAATGTGAATCACAACCAAACTCCAGATCTTGGTAGATACAGGTATGGATTTGAGTAACAGAGCTGCTTTGCTGATTATTTTGGGATTATTAGTGAACCACTTCGGAAATGCCTTCACGTATTCTTGTACATCGTTCTTTAACCCTTTTAAAGCCTTTCCAGTAACATCGCTGAGATATTTCACGGAAGGTTTTATCTCTGCAAAAGTGCCCTCCTGTAGCTGCATTATCATAAGGCCTCAGAATGCTGGGCACACGAGTTTTGAAAAGAACTTCCTTGTCTCCAGAAGGAAGAAGAGAGTTCCATTGTCAGCACGAAATGGTTTTGCTGTTTGACGAAACTTAGACGTTGCATTCACACGGTTGCACAGTGGTCCGAATTCAACCGAATTCAAGTTGAAACGGAACTAATTGTTTGTTGCATCTGAATAATATTGATATGATTAATAGAATAACAATTAACGATATTATTAACAGGATGTTTTACAAAATATACAGCTACATTTTTATTAAATTTAGTACAATAAAAAATCAACAAAAAAATTCAATCAGAGATCAAACATAAAATCATAACCCCCAGACAGATTTTCACATTTACTTGTAAGAATTATTATAAAGAAACCAAAAAAATAAAAATACAAGTTACTGCATATTTTATATTGTAATAACTCGTATAATAACTATGTTACTGCTTAAGAAATCCAAAAAAAGAAAACTATTAAAGGTATTTTCACAGATTTTGATTGAAGTAAAATTAAAAGTTAAGCCTTACAACAAAATATCATTATGAAATGAAACCATTTTTTATAGTATTACTTAGAATATCATTTGCAATTTTTAATGATTAAATATTTATTTATTTATTTATTTATTTTATTTATATACTTACTATGTCAAAGATGTTAATATTCCTTATAAAAAATGTGGAATATATAAATGATTGAATCATTTATCTAGATATTGATATATTAATTATTTTGTTTATAAATAATTTACAAATAATGAACTTATATATTTAAATTTCAGAAAAAAAATTGTAAACGTAGATAAGCAACCTAATTACATAGTAACCATGTACTGTATAATTATGACATTATTTGACGCTATTACAACCCTCAAGTAAACTACATTGTATAAATATTATCATATTATATCGACAGGTTTAAAATCGAACATAGTAGGACTATAATTCTACAGTTACAGAAACATACAAAATTAAGTTGCGTTATATTTTTTTGTATATTGAATACTTAATAGAGGAACTGTATTTATTCGATTTCTATTCAGTTTCTTAGTCTGAGGATGATACAACTGTACCCTTTTCAGTTTCCCCTTCCTCCATTACATATGCAGGTGATGATTCTTTCAGCTTAACTCTGGTTCCTTTAATAGTCCAATAACTTCTCAACTAAGGCTTGATATTTTTCTCTTTGGTAACTGACTTAAAGATGATATTAATGGATCCGATGAAATTAGGAGCCTATTCATGATTTAATGTTGTCTGGGAATGAAGATTTATTCATTCCCAAACATCCTCAATCTCTTTCTAGTGTGAAACTCGGAATTTTTCAAATCTTTATTTCGGTAATCCTGACCTTCTTCGGATAGTTGTCCAATGGGTAGCAATACAGATCTTACTATTGCTGATCCATGAAGCAATGAATTTATGCCTGTTTGTTGTACCGTAGATAGTTGGCACTGTATATTCATCGAAAGCCTCATAGTTCAACTTGTATCCACAAGATAATGCAGACAGGACTACGCCGAACCTTCCAATTACGTCTTAGTGTACATCTGTAATGGAAGCGGATTTAGATGGATTTTGAAAAAAATCATCTCGCTGCATTCCTGTCATTTGATGTTCCACCATCAAATTTTTGGAAAAATCCACTAACAACCCCATTTCTAAACGTTTTCTGTATTTTCTTCTTTCTTGCTTAAATAAAGGACTTGTTTTCCTCTAGCACCTGCCATTTTTTAACGTCCAGCCTTTAGGATACCTGTAGAAGACGCAAAAGATCGAATCCAGGCATGGAGAGTTGATCATCCAAATGTAAAGGATTCTTCGTTGACTTGTCTTTGTAGTCTTCTGTCTATGTCGTTCATTTGGATGTTTGTTCTTTCTGTACATAGCAGGTCTGAGCAGATGATGTGTCAGTAAGGAAGTTACATCATCACCTTTCAATTTATCATTGACATTACACAAATGTGAACATGTTGAAGAAATATAAATATTAGTGAAGAGAGAACGAATCATTATGAAAGTAGAACAAGAAAATAATTGTAATAAATTAAAATTTGAAAAATATGTGAAGATTTTTCCTCTAGGACAACCTGAAGTCATTAAAAAAGCATAGAAAATATTAATTTCAATGAAAAAAATATTCTTCTACAAAAATAATAATAAGTTAACGATCTCCAGACGTATGAAGTTCGATGTTTTGTAAGACATTCCTGCCGAGATTAAAAAAAAATATATATATTTCCCACATTAGCATAAACTAGCACATATACAAGGTGGCCATAAAATAACTTTCCCTGTTTGGAGGCATCTGCAGCGAAAACTAATAAACGGAATGAAACCAAATTTCAGGTATAGTCTATTGAGGGCATGGGGAGAAGAATTCTGGAAAAAAAAAAAATTAGTACCAAAAGTCGCCGATAGGAGAAAATTTGGCATTGTCGGAACCATTAAATTGGTGAATAATTACAATGAACGCAGGCAAAAAGGATTATGAAAGTTTACGAACATACGTACAGTAATGAATGGAGTTTGAGACTCAGAAAACGTTCTGAAACAAAACAATAATCTTTAAACAACAATCTTTAATCATCTTTAATGATTGTTTGTTAACAATCTGTTATCAACATTACCGACATTAATCAATCATTAGGGTCCTCTGGACCACGTGCAACATATTCAATGTGCTGACCTTTCTTGTGTACAACATATTGCATCCGGTGTATGACGTTCTCTACTGCTGAGCGTAAAGTGTCAGTTTGGATGTTTGTAACAGCCCGTCGTAAGTTATCTTTCAACGAATGCAGGTTTGTAACGCCATCAGTATACACAATGGATTTCAGGTACCCCCACAACCAAAAATCACATGGGGTCATGTCCGGGGAACGGGGCTATATCAGAAAATATCGACTGATAACCCTCTCATTCCCGAAATGCTGGCGTAACAGGTTCTGTATTGCATGAACAATGTGATCGTGCTCCATCTTGCATGTAACATGTCGAGTGTGAGCATTGTCTTTGTTGCAATTCAGGAATGACAAACGTTTGCAGCATTTGCAGATATCTCTCTCCATTAATGGTACAGGTAACAGGACCTGTAGGAGTCATAGTCTCAAAAAAGTATGGTCCTAATATGAACTCTGCCGTGAATCCACACCACACAGTTACTTTTGGAGAATGCAGTGGCACTTGATGAATCACTGAGGGACGTTTACTTGCTCAGATTCGGCAGTTTTGAATGTTGATTGACCCATTCAGATAAAAATGAGCCTCATCTCCCCTCAATATGTTCCAAGGCCAATCATTGCTGATATCCATTTGGGCAAGAAATGTTAGCGCGAAAGTCAGGCACTTATCATAATCTGTAGGTTTTAGTTCTTGCACACGACTGATCTTTCACGAATAGAAATGCAGCATTTTCCGTAAGATTTTCCAGACAGTCCCATAAGGCATATCGGTTTGGCGAGCTATTGCACGAGCACTACTAGTGAACCAATACTAGTCCCTGTGTCGTCGAACACTGCAGTGGCAACATCTGTTACTGTGTTGTCTGTTCTCTGGCGGCTCTCACTCCTAGCGATCCAGTTTCCTCGAATTTATGAATCATAGCTCGCAGTGCCACAGCAGACATTTGACCTTTACGTAGGTTATGAAGCCTTCGAAAGTCCCTAAGATCGAAAATCCCTAAGATCTTTAGTATAAAACAGCTTTACAAGTAGCGCACGTTGAGGTAAGGTAGGCCTTGTATTGAGTACAACTCAACAGTCAATGTACGTTTAGTGACAGCAGCGCCGAATTATCTCCTATTTTTTTTTTATTACACTGATATTAATAATGATTTGTTTTTATTTAATAAACAACAAATATTGTGAATATTTAGGCCTAATGAATTGTTTTTATTTAATGAGTAACAAAAATATGTAATAATTTGGCCTAATGAATTGTTTTTATTTAAGAAATAACTAAATTATTTTTAATCTTTAAGCCTAATGAATTGTTACTTAATAAATAACAGAAATATTATTATTTAGGTCTGATCTGATGAAGTATTTTTCTTTGCAGATGCCAAGAACATATACCAGAAAGGATGGTGCTAAGCCCAAAGAAACAATTCCTCCTGACAGTTTGAAAGAGCTGTAGACAAAGTGTTCACAGGAAATCCATTACATGCAACTGCAAAAGAATTCGGCTTAGACAGAAACACGCTTAGAAGATACATAAGAAAATTCAACAAGGTCAGTCTGTTTCGTTCTCAACTTGCTACACCGCCAGCCAATTGTTTTCAGAACATAAAGAAAGTGAAATAGCTTCTTATCTGGAAATAATGGCCAGGATGAATCATGGATTAAATACTACTTTGGTTGATAAGCTGGCTTATGATTTAGCAGCTAGGAACAATAAAAAGTACCCTGAAAGTTGGGACAGGGAAAAAAGGCTGGTTATTTTTGGAGAAGAGGCTTCTTAGACAAGCACCCAAACTTATTGCTGAAGCCCAAGACTACAAGTATGTCAAGATCAATCAGTTTTAACAAACACAATGTTGCAAATTTTTTGAGAACCTATTCC
This sequence comes from Thereuonema tuberculata, assembly GCA_023159025.1. Classification (NCBI taxonomy): domain Eukaryota; kingdom Metazoa; phylum Arthropoda; class Chilopoda; order Scutigeromorpha; family Scutigeridae; genus Thereuonema; species Thereuonema tuberculata. Next base: position 3,413,448 of record JAFIDM010014012.1, read on the forward strand.
ATGTCATTGCTAGAGAAAATTTTGGGCCAGATTCAAAATGGAATGCAGATGAAACCGGTGTTGCAACCGTGCAAAAATGCCCTCATGTAATTGCTCGTAAAAAATTGAAACAAGTGAGACATGTTACATCTGCTGAACGAGGTCAAACTGTGACAGTCTGCAATGCGATTAGTGCAATAGGAAATAGTATTCCTCCATTTTTTATTTTTACTCGTGTCAAATCTAATCCAGCTTTTCTATTTGGAGCTCCTCGAGGCTATAATGCAGCAGCACATGTGTCGGGATGGATGACTGAGGAAAATTTTGTGTTGTACCGGTATCTTCAACATTTTGCTAAACACACAAAATGTTCTAAAGAAAAAAAAAAAAAGTTCTACTGATCTTGGACAATCATGAGAACCATATCTCATTGGCTGCTATTGATTTTGCCAGATCTAACAACATAGTGATGCTGACATTTCCACCCCATTTCTCACATCGCATCAGCTCCAACCATTGGATGTTTGTATTTATGCACCCTTTAAGACCTATTATAATGTCCATTGCTCTAACAAGCTTACTATTGAAAAGCCAGGTGTGCCACTTACTATTTACAAAGTGGCTGAAATACCAGGAAAAGCTTTTCCCCAAGCCTTCACACCTGCCAACATAATGAAAAGTTTTAAGACAACAGGAACATAGCCTTTTAACAGTGACATCTTCACAGATGCAGATTTTCTAGGTGCATCTGTCACTGATTGCCCTTTGAAGAGAAAGATGAAACTAATCAAATTCAAGACACATCAAGACCATCTACATCCATTGTTAATGATTTAAATTTTGTTGAAGCCAACCCTTCTTCAGTATTTACTGTAAACAGTCCAGAAAACATATAACTCTACCCTAAAACAGGAAAAAATAAACAAAAAGTTGCATGCAAGAAGAAGGGTAAGAGTATGTTAGCCACTGACACACCAAACAAACAAGAAATAAAGAAAGAAAGAGGCAGAAAGAAGAAAAGAAAAAAAGGTAGATGAAAGAAAGGGAAAAAGGGCTCTTTTTGTGAAAAGTACAAAGGCTGAGAAGAACAAAAGAAAACAACAAAAACCACTGAAAGTGAAATTTCCGAGTCGGAATGTGAGATGCCACAAACTCCTCAATCAAGTCAAGATGATAGTATGGAGGAAGAGCTTGATAACCAGAAAGTACGAGTTGACGACTGGGTAATTGTCAAGTTTTGTGGAGAAAAGAGGAAGAGATATTTTATTGGCTTCATAATAGAAAACAATCAAGCTGTTTTGACTGTGAAATTTGCTAGGAGATCAGAAGGTAACAGATTCAATTGGCCTGATGTTACTGATGTGTCTCAGGTAGATTTGGTGCAAATTGAAACTTGCCTCAGTCCTCCTGATATTACAGTACAAAATGCAGAGTCACAAGTTTTGAATTTGATTCCTGCTTTTCTGCTGATGTTGAATAGGGTTAATTAAAGAAAAATAAACTTGTTACAGTTCACCTAATGCATGAAATTTTTTTGTATTCACTAAAAAATTCCACTTATTAAAACTTAATAAGAGAACTTTTAAATCACAAAACCTGTGTTTTTTCATTTCAATACCTATGAGTTTTCTCACTTTCATGAGGGAAGGGGGTCAAGTCTCCCTAGGACTAGGGACTCTTGACCCATGTGCAGACTTGAGGAATCTATATTTTTTGCACCATTTCTAGTAAGAAGTATGCTATTATTTGTAACCTCAGTAATGTTCAAAATAACAGATTATTTTTTCATATATTTTATTCAGCTCCAACTGTTGTACAAAAAAAAAATGAAAAAAAGGATAAAAGCACGCACACTTAAAAGGATTTTCTGAGCTATTTTTGGAAATTTCGTACCGGTAACCCAAGACAGACTGTTTCGAGGTTCATATGTCTCGTCAGTTGGATTCTCCCAGTACTCAGAGCTCAGTGGAATCCAAAGAAACATATACGAAAGACAAAATTAAACAAAACAATGGCCCTTGAAGTAAAAAAACATCAAAAAACAAATTAAGAATAAAAAAGGGCAATAAATTAATCCCAGCAAGCTGAACGCTTAGCTTATGAAAGATAAATTTGTACAGTAGACACATACATAATAGCAAAATTTTACATGTGTAATAAATATATAACAAGAAAAATAAGAATAAAAATGCACACACTTAAAGAATTCACTGAGCTATTTTTCAAAATTTTGCACCGCGAACCCAAGACAGACTGTTTCGAGGGTCATACTGGGCAAATCCAACTGACGAGAGGTATGAACCTCGAAACAGTCTGTCTTGGGTTCTCGGTACAAAATTTCCAAAAACTGCTCAGTGAATCCTTTTAAATGTGTGCGTTTTTATTCTTATTTAATCACTTAAAAGAAATATTTCTTAGCATTCTCTGCACTTATCTTTATTATAAATTAATTGGTGAATGGTATTATAAATATCACTTTTAATATCAAGTCTTACAAATATGAAAAAAATAATATTATGTGTTAACAAAAGGAGGTTGTTATGTAAAAATAGTGACAAACCATATTACATCTCTGAATGCCGTTTTAAGCTACTTCACAGTTTTCATTTAGGTTTAAGGATTAAGCTTTGAAATCTGATGTTCAAGCTTCTTTGTATTTCATGATTGTAATGTAACTGTTTGTGGGCCCGGTAGCTGAGTGGGTAAGGGCGCTTGGCTGCGGGTTGGAGGTGGCGGGTTCGATTCCTGGCCTCGGCGGAGGACGGGAATTTTTCCACGCTTCTTTCTCCTCCAAACGGGCCCTAGGGTCTACCCAGCCCTCTATAGAATGGGTACAGGGTTTCTTTCCCGGGAGTCAAAGGCGGGCGAGCGACGGGCCGACCCCCCGTCCTCAACTTTGTCCCGTAGGTTCTGATCTCTGGAGCCTACCCTCCAGCAGCATTGCGCGGTCCTCTGGGCCTGATCGCAACTTTAACTTTAATGTAACTGTTTAGTGAACAAGGTCTGTTTGAGTCACATCAGGTTGATTATAATCTCAAAGATCTCTCATTATAAGGTTCTAGAATGTGAATTTGTAAAAAAAAAAAATATGTTTATCATGATATCAGCAGCTTGATGTTCATCGTGAAGATTAACTTGTAGCAGATGTGGTTGATTCAGCAGATAGTGTTTGGGCAAAATTATATATTCTATTAATTTATTTTTAAAAGTTTATTAATTATCAATTCTCTGAGTCTACTTTACTTCCCTAAGAAAAAAAGGAAAGAAAAGATAAGTAAAATTTTTTGAGTTATTTTATTTTGCAGCAATTCTTCTTGTTCGGCAAGAATCAAATACCCAACATCAACTACCTGATGATGAACTTCAATTCCAAGAAACAAAAAATTAGCTCAATTTATTCCACAGACAGCTACTGTGGAATAACAGGTCAATAACTTTATAGTGTATTTATACAATTTTTTCATAAAACTTAAACTAAATTCCTACTGTTACTATGAAATATTGAAACAAGTTATTTTTATAACTTTCACTTTTAACATTTCTTAGCCTGCTGCCAGTACATCCAAAATGCTGGCAATAATTTATTTAGAAATCAATAAAAAAACCATATTCTGAGAAGTTCCTAATATCTGTTGATGCAACTAATTTTATTTTATACCTTTAAAAAAATAGGAATTCAAACAAACACTTGAATTGAAAATGAAGAGACCTCAAGGAATCTATTTTAGTAAAACAGAACATATTCTGAACCATGAGAAATTCCACTTCAAAATATTTCCTTGTGTTTCTTACTATGTTTCTTATCATTATCCTGTCTGCTTCATTAACTACTGCACTTCTGTAATATATAGCAGTTCATAATGGATAACTGTCCCAATAGAAAAAGCAACAACAGATATCAGAAAACATGACAATTACTACATCTAACATTTATATCCTGGTATGTGATTAGATGATGCCTACATTAGGCCTTCAAATTATGCACTCAACTTAATGAAATAAATCTGCTGCCTTTTTATTTGCAATCTATTTAAGTAGACTCAATAAAAATGTAAACCTAACAAATGTTCCAATGGGATTAATTAGAGCAAATTAAATGATAAATCAGGCATTTGAATGACTGAACAATGTTTATGTAACAGGAGAACGATGAACCTGATAATGCAAACTGATAACAGAAATATCGTAGGGGATTTCAAAGCTTTGTATTACTGCAATTGATTTACTATCTGAATGCAATGAGTCGGGCACATTAGAAACATTTCAATTAATTGTAATAAACAGCTTTGTATTAGGCTACAATGAATTGTTTCAATTGATCTTAAGCTTATGTGTTGTGGTGATTACAATGCTTCATTTTGATTTTCAATATAATAGTATATTACTGTGATATCAAAAGAAGTTATTATTATGTTTGCATTTGTGGTGTTTTTTCAACTTGCTTGTTACTATTAACTTGTAGCAGTAAAACAGAAGCTGATATTGCAGATACAAAGCACTCCTTGAAATAATAATAGTAGTTTACAGAGGATGAAGCAGTTGCCACAAAGCTTAGAATCAATGAGAATTGAAGCAATATAGTGAATATAATTAAACAACCATAGACAATGTGATTGATAGCAGAAGTGATTCCTATGATTATTTGATTAGTGAAAAAAGCAACCGAAAGTATTAAAATTAAGCACTTTAAAACTTGAAAATGATATATTTCGATTACAGCTTGTAATCTTTCTTAAGTGTGACATACCAATATAACATCGATATTAAATAGTCCAAACAATATGCAAAACATGTTGACCATGTAACGGGAGGCATCAATCATCAGACGTCACCAGGAAGACTGCAATCTTTGGTCCATGCAAATGTATAACGGTGACAGACTGCAAACTTCACAACTGTACCAATTGTAGTACTGGAAGAAGCCATTTATCAGGTACGCCACATAACATCCACAACTGCACCTAAATATGGAGAAAAAAATATTATATATTTTTTTCTTTTTTTTCCCCTCTTCTCAGCCAGGAAAATGATCCAATCTTCACAAGTTCACAGTTGTATTCACTTAAGTTCTCTTTTTTTCTGGAGGCTGCCATATTTCTATCTTCTTTCTTTTGAAAATTGTACAACAATATATACCCTTCGTTATAGCACTCTGGAGTCAAGAATTATCACAGACTCTTTTACTTTTTCTAGTGAATTCAGAGTCTGAAGTAGCCAACGCCATTGGATGCTTATAGTCCAGTTGATGATTACAGTTTATTGCATGTGTAACAGTGCAGTAAGTATTATCCATGAGTTACAGTGCCCTCACAAGTTCCTGTAGCCTGGTCTTCAACATCCTGCCCGTTTCACCTACGTAGATTCAGCAATTATCAATGCACAGTATGCAATACACTACATTATGCAAGGATAAATCGTTCTTATCCTTGCTGCCATCCTGTTCCTTTCCTCGCACATATTTTCCTATAGTATTGCAATACACATGCAATAAACTGTAATCATCAACTGGACTATAAGCATCCAATCGTGTTGGCTACTTCGGACTCTGAAGTAATTAGAAAAAGTAGAGTCTGATATTCTTGAAACCCCGGAATGCTATAAAGAAGGGATATCTATCAAGAATATACTGTTATACAATTTGCAAAAGAAAGAAGGTAGAAATATGGCAGCCTCCAGAAAAAAAGAAGTGAATACAACTGTGAACTTGTGAAGAATGGATCACTTTTCTGGATAAAATATATATATTTTATTTTTTTCTTCATGGCCAGAAAAGTGATCCTATATATATATATATATATATATATATATATATATATATTCCTTTCCCCTCCTTTTTTTCAATATTTAGGTGAGTTCTGGATATTATGTGGCATTCCTGATGAATGGCTTCTTCCAGTGTTACAAGTCGTGCAGTTGTCACATTTGCAGTCTGTCAACGTTGTACACTTGCGTGGACCAATGATTGAAGTCTTCCTGGTGATGTCTGCTGATTGATGCCTCCTGTTATGTGGTCTTCATGTTTTGCATATTAAATACACTATTTAATATAGATGTTGTATTGGCAGTGTAACACTTAAGATTACAAGCTGTAATCGTAAGATATTGTTTTAAGTTGTAAAGTGTTTAATTTTAATACAAGTATGTGTGTGTGGTTGTGTTGCTTTTTTCACTAATAGCTAAATTGTAGCACGTTACATTATTTATTTTAATTATTTCATTAGATTTAAGACCTCTTTAAGAGGTAGGAACAGGGGGCTGCCCATATGGGGTGACAAAAGAGACAAATGCTGGAGGGCCTGAGACCTCGGGGAATAAGTTGTGGGTTTGCATTTATTTTTAAATTTTGAACTTCCACATTTTCTGAAAGCTATGACCATCTTGATTCGTATACTAGATTGTCAGATAACCATGTACACAAATGTCAAATGCATTAGAATTATATCAAAATAAGTATTGTATACTTTTGATAAAAATGAGATATGGGGGTGGGGGGGCAAAACATTTTTGTCAGGGGGCCCAAAAAAATCTTTGGACAGCCCTGATAGGAAATCACTTTCTATTATTTCCTATAATAGAAAAGTGATTTTAAAAGATTGAGACAGAGGAGATAGGCGAAAACAGTGTGTTGATGAAAAAAAAAAGAACTGTAATGATGATACTTTTGTCAAAGAGTTTTATGAATATATTTTTTTTTTTAATCTGTTTCTGTTATCACTCAATACTGATCATGGATTTATTTAAAGAAAAACTGTTGTATATTGGAAAACAAGTACAACATATCAGGATTGATTATGGGAAGAATGCTTAATTAAAAGCTACATCAACAGCACAGGAATGCTGATCAGCAGTCAGGAACTTCAAAGTTGACATTACTCATTTACAGTCAACACTATATAGAGACTACATCAAGATCATAAGATCATGCCATCAACTTTTATCATTTTAGATCTTTGGACAGAAAATTCACTGTTTACTATTAAGATGTCAAAGAATGTTAGCTTATGGGCATCATCACAGAACTGAAGGATTAAGAGCTGATGTAACCGGAGTGTGTTGGAACCGGAATGATGAAAATATGTTAAAGCATGGATGCCAACATAAGTAGGACTAGACTCTTAACTTCTGGCAGAAGAAATGTTTGAAATGCAGCCATTGGCAGAAGATCCAACACAACTCTCTATTTAAAGAAACCAATGTATTTTGATTCAATAATCACTCATTTTGCTATCTTAGGTACATTCAGTGATAAGCACATTTAGGATAATATTGAGATAGAAAACCTTAAGAACAGAAACATTCAAAATAAGAAAATTATAAAAAGCAGCAGAAGAAAACACTTAAAAGATTGCATTTGTTCAAAAATGCAGATTGGGTTAGAGTGAAATGTTACAAATTCCATGGTTCTTGTAAAACAAGAACTACATCAGCTATGATCATTTTTTGTAGGGATATTCAGGGAGTCAGAAGGAAAGTATCTTTGTAACAATAAAAAGATAGGGAGCAGAAAGGAGTGAAGTACATACAGAGCAGAAAAGACTAACAATAGGGCAAAAATAACAGAAGGGCAGAAGTAATAGAATTGAAAAACTTATAATGTGTGCAGATAATTTTAAAAATGTCAATAAAAGGACAACATACAAAAAATAACTAAAAAAAAACATACATAATTAAAAATTATAGGTATAACTATGTTTCACATTAAATAAGATTTCGCAAGTTCTATGTATCCAATATCAAACAGATGCACATGTAAGGAAAAAACCAATACAGTGCGACAGCAATAATACAATTCACTTGGGGGAAATATTTCCTTATGACTATAAGGAATAGCAGCGTTACTCGTATTTTAAGGGTACATGAAAATATTCTTTTTATCTTTATTTTTATATTTGATTTATTTACTGCTTGAAAATTATGGTTAATATTAAAAAGTAGAATTTCAAAGATGCTAACAGTAGTTTGTCTGTTTGTAGAGAGTCTAAAATGCATGCGCTAGTTGGACATGTATTTTTTGTTATGAAACTGAAGTTGCCTAGGCTCTTTGCAGTGAACTTAAAATTACCCTGGCTGATAAAAACAAAACAAACAAACACTTTCTTTCCTAATTTATTCATTTAAAAAAAAGAAACAACATATATAAATCCGAAATAACAAGTAAAATCTTTACTGAACTTAGTAGCTACAGAAGTCCTAGTATTATTAATTAGTGTAGTTGATTAACTTATATACTTAGTTGTCAATGGAAACTCGCATACTTAATTAGCTGTTTATTTTGAACTCATAGCATTCAGAAATTTTCAACCCTGAAATTTTTAATTATTATTGGCAATTTTTATCTTTTATTATCAATATTCGCTCAATATCAATAAGTATGTATTTAACTTGATAAAAAGTTATGCTAATGCATTATAACAGGCCTGTTAGAATCTAATCGAAATAAAATGAATGAATAAAAGTAATTTGATTTTATATCAAGAGAATGACTTAGAAGAAGTAATCACGGCTGAAAATCTTAAAAAAAGAGAAGGAGAAAAATGATTTCAGGATTAAAAGGATTAAAAAAAAAAAATGTTTGACAGAAAAGAAAGGAAATGGAAAAGGTTGTAAGTATAAAAGAGTATGAGAATAAGCAATGGTTAAAAAAGAATTCTCAAAATTATAGACAATATCAAATAAACTAAAAAAGTTATGTAATATAGAACCTTAAATGGATTTTTATCCACAAAGTGAAAATAAAATTAGCACATACTGTAAGACTATCCAATATTAGGAATGTAAATACTCTTTATGTGTTTGAAAAAATGGAATTAACATTCTTGTCTAGTACTTGATAAAAAGTACATTCTTGTCATTCTTGGAATTAACATTTTTGACTTAGCATCGTAGCTAAATCAAAAATGTAATCTTTAAAATATATATAATACTGAAAGATACAGAATCAGATACTGAATCTAACTAAAGTCAGAATGATAAAGGCACTTTATGAAAAACAATGTAAAACCTCTGTTACAAAGCAACTTTTGATCTATTATGTTTGCCATTTATCAAAGATGAATGTTTATTCCTTTTAATTACGGGACAAGCCTTTTCTTTGATTTTTACTCCTCATTTACTCATTTATCTTTAGGTTAATTCTGTTACAAGAAGAGAAAAGAACAAAAACAGTATGGGGCAAAAATCAAAATTAATTTTTTTCAAACCATATAACTGGCAATTCAAATGTTGTGGATGTGAAATCTGATGAATGGTAGGGTAAAAAAAAGGTTCAAAAATTATAAATGATTTTTCGACAAGAAATAAATAAATAAGTAGATAATTAAAATATTATTTTGATTTAATATAATCAATTAAAATAAAAAGATGAAATATATAGTTTATTAAAATAACTCATATACATAGGCGGATCCAGGGAGGGGCTAGTGGGGGCTATAGCCCCTCCCTTTAGCTGTGAATGTAGATTGGATAAAATTTGGTATCCAAAGGCTGCTGCCTGATAGCCATTAATATTGCCATGATGACGATTTTAATTGCTAATAAAAAGCTGTAGACTAGCGTGCGTTTCAGACACACAGGTATAGCCAGCCCTTCAGAAAAGTAGGCCCCCCCCGTTGAAAAATCCTGGATCCGCCCATGATCATATACCATATGATTTTTAAGTATTAAAATATTAAATGCATTTCTTCTGTTTCTTTATTAGTTAGGACAGTACTTATTTCTGGAGAAACCATTCTGAAGTTTACTTTTAAATTTTCCTAGTGCTTAGTTGTGCATTCAATACTAATTGTTTTCTTTTTTACTTTTGAATTTTTTGATCAAGAAACATATTTTCTACTTTTATTTATTATATTTAATAAATAAATAATATTATTATTTTTATTTAATATAACACTGGTCAACATGATTTTTTTCACAAGAAAACTAAATAGTGATTCTAGTGTAGTTTTGTGTACTGAATTCAAATATGCAACCAGAATTTTTCCATCAGGCATAGTTTTTTGGTGAGGGTCATTTTTGTGTAATATACTTCTGTATATTAGGTGTTTTTCATTACAATTCTTGTAAATTATAGAAGTGATAATTTTATTCAGAATAACGTGGCACCATGTAGACTTAATCGTGTTGAAACATGTTCTAACTCTGTACAGGCTTATTCATGTCCAAACATGTTCAAATATTGCATTATTTTAGTAAGCAGATGGCCAGTAGCCAGTATTGAAATTATAGTGAGCCTGGCAACACATGTAGAGGTTTTCTGCTGTATATTGTTTTTATTTGTAAGTTTTATGAGTTTTATAAACATTTCAATATGCCAAGAAAGTGTTTAAATCAACCAAACAATTTCTATTATGTCTGTGGAGAATTGACTTTCAAGTCTCAGAAGTGAAATTTCACACCACTTGAGAAAAAATGTTATGAGCTTTATTTTGGGTGTAAAGCTATGATTTCAATAAAGACTGGGCCCCAAATGTATGCTGTGTATCATGTTAGGCTTCTCACTGGATGGAAAAATGATACTCATCGTAGGCTTTTTTAAATCCGTATGATTTGGAGGAACAGAAGGATCATTCAACTGACTGTTATTTCTGCTTAACTAACATTAAAGGATTTACGTCCAAAACAAAATATACAGTTAAGTATCCCAATTTGGCACCTGCAGTGAGACCTGTGCCACATAGTGAAGAGTATCCTGTAACAAAGTGTCCAGATTTCATGACCTTAAGTGATAACTCCGAATCCGACCCAGCTCATACTGAAGACGAAAGAAAGGAGGGAATTGACCCTACATTTGAAGCAAGTAGTTGATCAGAACCTCACTTTTTATCTCAAGAAGATATTAATGATCTTATATGGGATTTAAATTTGTCTAAACAATCGACTAAGCTTTTAAGTTCCAGGCTCAAAGGTTGGAATCTACTCCAAAAAGATACACGGATATGCGTTTATCATATTTGCAATAGTGATTTAAGTGACTAATTCTCTGAAGAAGGTCATGTAGTTTTTTGTAATAATGTCCGTTCAGTAATGGCTCTTGGACATCAACACCAGCAAGATGATCCCACCTAGACTTCTTCCCTGAAAATCTTGGGGCTGTCTCTGATGCGCATGGTGAGCGTTTTCATCAGCAGAGTTCTAGTATGGAAAAGAGGTACCAAGGCAAATGGAGTCCCAGTATGCTGGCCGACTACTGCTGGACCATGAAGAGAGACATCCCGAAGGCAAAATATAACCGAAAATCATCATATACAACTTTTTAGGTAAGCCAAAATTAGCAGTATATTTATTATTTAGTATAATGTGAGTACTACTTCTTTTAAAACTTTAAACACATGCCACAAAAAACCCTGTCTGATGGAAAAAATCTGAGAACATATTTGAACCGAGCATGTAAAAGATAGTTAGATTCCATTTATTTAGTCCTTGTGAAAGAAAAAAAGTTGTTTTTTTTTTTTTGTAGACCAGTGTAATCGATTAAAATAAAAAAGTTAAATATGTAGAATATTTAACCTTTATTTGAAATCAACAAAATGTTCATACAAGAGGGAAAATATATTACCAAAAATGAGGATCACACCAAAAACCAAAAATTCCATACAACTTATACCCAGCTCTCTCTATATAATTAACTGCAAAAATTCTATTCTTGTCAATAAAGCCAAATATGTCGCTGAAAAATTGAAATTCGCCAGCAAACAGTCCATAGGGTTCATTAAAAGACGGCATTGAATTTAGTAGAATTTTGCGAGACCTGAAATTAAATGAAAAAGCTACCATATTTTCAATAGGCACCAAAGACCTATTCACTTCAATTAATAAAAACATTCTTACAACAGCTATAAAAACTCTAAAATGGGAAGAAAAAGAAAACACTAACAAAAAATAGTTTTTTGAATATACCACGTTTTTAAAAAGGACTAAAAAGTATAAAATAATTTTTCCTAGCCTCATACAGATAGTCCTGAAAATTTGTGATTGTACAGTTTTAATAGCTATGAAAATACTTGTAAGATTTAAAACGAAAAACCCGGGGCGCACGCAATAGATAATTGAGATTGTATGGATGGAGTGTATATTATCTTGCAAAAAATAAGAGAGGTGGTATGGATGGAGTAAACATTATCTTGCAATAGATAATAATTGAGATGGTATGGATGGAGTGAATATTATCTTGCGCTCCACGTTTTTCGTTTTAAATCTTACAAGTATTTTCATAACTATTAAAATTGTACAATCACAAATTTTCAGGACTATCTGTATGGGGCTAGGAAAAATTATTTTATGCTTTTTAGTCCGTTTTAAAAACGGGATATATTCAAAAAACTAATTTTTGTTATTAATTATTTTTTACTTTAAGTCTTGTGTGTATGATATTTTTCAATCGATTTTAAACAGTTTGATGAGATTAAGTAAATTCGTTATCAGTTAGTTGTTTAAAAAACCAAAAATTTTCATCAAAAAGTAAATGAACTCTCTTCGCATTTTCATAAATAGTGGAATATTCATTTTTACGATAAACCTTCTATCTTGAACTGATATTATAAATTATTAAATATTAAATATTCTAATAATTATTATTTAACCATTAAACTAAAAAAAAACCCTATGACAGATTTGTAAATAGCGGAATATTCATTTTTACGATAAACCTACTAATTTGAACTGACATTATAAATTATTAAATATTACATATTCTACTAATTATTACTGAACCATTAAACCTAAAAAACCTGGACGTCACCATTTCTTTCTACCAGCTACTGTTAAAAATGTTAACTACACTATTCATTGTTAAAGCTAATGACACTAAATTATCGAAAAGCGACAATCCCACAATCCTATGCGTGAGTGACAAATCTTGAATAAGAAATGGAAATTCTCTTTAAAAAGTTGCACATTCTGATGCATAGAATTAATTTATTTCAGTAAAAATATTGCTTCTTTTTCAAAAGATAATCTCCTCACTGTGATACTAAATTCATAATAACTTTCGATTCCATCGAAGCGATGGATCAAAATGGTGCTGGTGGTCATTGATAAGGTTGCCTATTGTTTCAATATCACTGACATCTACCAGCAAAAATGTTAACTACACTATTTTTTTTTACAGGTAATGACGCTTCAGGAATTTTATTACTGTAGATTTATGAGGAAACTGTTTTTAAAAATATTCATTTAAGTGGACAAGGGGAGATAAAGGGTTAATATTGCATTGTCATCCAGTTCCGAGCTATTTTAAAGTTTCAAGTCTCTAGCTCATCAGGAATTTAGTTTACAACCAATTGCAAAATTTGTACCGAAGAAACAAACAAACAAACAAACAGACAGATAAGAAAGTGAGTTAATAAAAACGTGTTAAAAAATTAATTTATGCCTCTATTAACTTTCTAACTGACAACCAGTATTTCATCGCAAATAACAGAATAATCAACAAATTAGTCGGCTTTTTATGGGTCTCCCCTCGTCGGCCATATTAGCGGAGATCACTATGTAGCATGTAGAAAATTCATTCTTTGCCCTATTGGGCACTGGCGGATCCGGGATTTTTCAAAGAAGGGGGGGGGGGCTAACTTTTTTGAAGTGCTGACTATATCTGTGAGTCTGAAGTGCATGCTAGTAGCCAGCTTTTTATTAGCAATTGAAATTGTCATCATGGCAATATTAATGTCTATCAGGCAGCAGCCTTTGTAAACCTCATTTTGTCCAATCTACATTCACAGCTGAAGGGAGGGACTATATCCCCTACTCCCCCCCCCCCCCAATCAGCCTATGCTATACAGCACAGACATCCTGTTCTATAAAAGGGAAGTCAATGACATATTCATCATCGCCAAAGTCAACATCGAGCATGAAATCTTGAAAAAATTCAATACACTAAACCAGCGGTCGGCAACCCGCGGCCCATGAAGTGTTTTGGTGCGGCCCGCGGGGCATGTTGGAATTTTTTTTTTTTTTTTGGTTGTCAAATTAAGATTTTCCTTTTTTTTTGGTTGTCAAAGTAAGATTTTCCTTTTTTTTTTTTTGGTTGTTAAAATTTTTGGCCCAAGTGCGGCCCCGCAGTAATCCCCACATAACATATTTGGCCCTTTTATAACAAAAGGTTGCCGACCACTGCACTAAACAACAAGATCCAATTCACATGTGAGCTGCAAAATATGTCACAACAACTTCTGTTCCTTGACACTATAGTTTCTAATAACAAGAACAATTTCACCATACAGCTATACAAAAAACCAACAGCATCCAACCAAGTCATTCCATATCACTCACTCCCTTAACAGTAAAACAAAATATAATAGCTATGAAGGTTAGAAAAGTTTTTTATGTATGCTCCTCTAAACAAATCTTTGAGAACATGCAGGAAATTCGCAACACTTTCATCAAAAACAATTATCCACAGCGCTTTATAGATCAAACAGTAAAAAGTACCTTTCAATACATTTATAAAGGTCAAGAATAATCAGGACAACATTTACGCAACCTCTCCATACCATCCGGAACTGCACCAATTAAAACAGATTTTTAAAAATATTAACATTAAAATTACTTACACTTTAAATAATAAATTGAATTGCCAGGTAGAACTCAACTTCAAAAAAACACCCAGAATTAATAAGAAAGGCTGCATCTACTTAGTCCCATGTTCTAACAATGAATGCTATTACATAGGAAACACGGGACAACAAATAAAACAAAGATTAGCCAACCACAAAAGTTGCATCAAGACATGTAACATACATGCGTCCAATATCGCACACCAAGTCTACACCTATAATCACATAATAGATTTCAATAACTTCTTAATTCTAGGCCAGGAAAAAAACAAAATCAAAAGAGAAATGGAGGAAGGGTATTTTATTACATTAATGAACCCTTAGAACACATATCTGCCAAATCTTGCTAAAAAAAATACACAGATAATTTCAGATGCCAACAAAAAAAAAAAGAAAGGAAGCAAGGGAGAGAATACGGAAGAAATTAAAACAACCGCACATGGAGAGGGATGAACAAATAACCCCAGGAAAGCAGACAACATATAGCTCAGGAGAGTACACCACCACTCTTGCAATAACAGGCCAACGTCTACCCCCGGGAAAAAAGGTCAATGACATTGCCAACGAGAGGTTGGGAAAGGACCCACCGCAAGCCAGCCAGATTCACAACAAGAAGAATATGCCAATAGAATAAGACTGTCAAAATTATTTCCATATCTACATAAAAATTATTAGCTTCCAATATGTAAATAAATACCAAACACTCTTGTAAATTTGTTGAAAATGAGCTCTGCAAAGGCAGCACGAAAGCTTATGTATGGTTTTTATTATGTTAATTATATTATGTTATAATTTTTAAATTTATTTGTGTGTTGCTGATACTTATTTCTTTACTATGAATTACTGAGCACACACAAAAACTTTTCCTTCACTATGTAGATTAGTAAAAAAAAAAGTAATATATATCAAGTGTTTTTTATTAACTGTAAAAACTTTTAAATGCATTTGTTTTCATCAATAAGAGTCTCTCCTCCGAACATCTGATGCTGCAGCAAATCTTATGAAATCATTGCAGCAATCTACAGCAAAGTAGTCAATGGAATTGAAAAAAGAAGAGGCCAAAGTGTGTAGTCAAAGTAATTATTGCAGCACAGCAAGTCAACAGAATTTTGCCTTTATGGGGCAGTTACTCTGCCAGAAAATATATCTGGCTATAAGTAATCAAAACTGGAATTTAAAAAAAAAAATGAACTTTACATGTCTGGTCTTTGGAATATTTCCATGAATACAATTATGATATACTCTGCATGACAAAAAAAATCAAAGCACAATGAAGGAAGCATCCAATTTGAATGAAACAATATGCAACTACCTTCCAACTATGCATCGTTCCCATGGCTCAATGGAAGTGCTCATCTTGTGTCCATACATCTTAGCCCTCAAAATCTTACGAGATATATTCTGCTTCCTGGAACTGTTGCTTTCACATCAATTTACCATCTGTAATGTCTCAACGATGAATTCCAAGACCATACGAGCAATTACAGGACTTCAAGAAAGGACTGCACGAGGACTGCAAGAAGATGGCTGATAAGGCAGACGAATCATTTACCATCTGTTGTAGTAATGTTTCTATGGTAAAGTGCTGGAATCATTTGTCCATCAGGGCACTTGTGGCCAAGTCTCTGGTCGGCCCAACACTACCAATGCTACAGACAATAGGTTTGTTAGGCAAGCCCTAACTGTTTCAGGAGCTTTACTATCCATCACTTCAGAGATTAGGCATCTTGTCCATAGTAACTGGTATCTACTGGCACCATTCCTTGAATTGCAGATGCTGGGCTTCATTCCCATTATGAGCCTGGCTTTAAAATTCAGCATTAGAAACTCTGTTTCGAGTGGTGTCGTGTCAGAGAGATGGTCTCTCGAATGGTCTCACATTGTGTTTAGTGATGAGTCCAGCTTCTGCTTTGCAGTACATGATCATCACATCCACATATGGAGAACTGGATAGTGCACAAACCCTGGCATTATGTCAAGAAGCAAACAGCCATTACAGCTGGTGTAGCAATGTGGGTAGCTATTTCTTATGACAGCAGATGTCCTCTTACACTGATTCAAGGAACTTGAAATGCATAGGAGTGTAGGAAGATAAATTCTTTAAATACATATGTGCACGAGAATCTGCAACCAATTTTGTTTTGTCCTTCAATGTCATATCTATCAGAAATAATTTTCCAACAGGATGATACATGTTCACACACTAAATACATTTCTCAGTAATGCTCCAAGCAATTCAAATCTCACCTTGGCCATGAAGGGTCCCAGACATTGTTCCTCATCAAGCACATCTGGGCTATCATGTGGTTGAATGTCAACTGCATCCATCATCAAACATCTAACATACGGAGTACCGGTTGCAGCAAGCTTGAAGTGATGCCCCAATACAACATTAGGACGTAGTTTCACTCCATGCCACATTCGATGCAGGCAGCTCAATTGGAGCTTACTTTCAAATTGGATGCTTAGTTATTGGTTCAATTTTTTTGTCACATGAACTAAAGCTAAGCAAAACAGGCAACAAGAAATATTATATCAAAATTGTTACCTACTAAGGTACTTGTGGTATTTCCAATCTTTTTCATTTAATATTATACAAAGAAACGTAAACTCATGTTTCTAGAATAAACAATTTAAACATGCAAACAAAGTTTCATAAGATGTAAAGATAACAAAGAAACAAATATTTCTTCTAATAAAGTTTGAGATACAGCATTAGGAAAAAACAAAAACAAAAAACACCTTTTCTTCAGCTAACAAGACTGCATAATATACTTTCAAACAATAGTTTGAGCTGACATTGTTGAAAGCTACTGATCATCTTGATACTGGAAATAATTTTAAAATGCAAATACCAAGACCAAGAGTCTAAAGTATTTGCATTTTACATTTATTTCCAATGAAAGACTCAATGAAAGACTCAATATATTAATTATGGTTGGCACAAAATAAGAAGATATGATAAAAACGGGAATAAGGGGATCCTTTAGTTATTCCTGGAAATACTGAACAAAAGACAGTATCAAAAAACATGGCGGCATTGGAAGAACAAGTGTGCGTTAGTAAGAAAGGTCTGACCTTACACAGCCAATCCAGAGGTATAATTTGGAATGTTTTTCAATATTTTAAGAGTGAGGGCGATGGAATGTCTATTAATGAATTAATAAAAAAAACTGCTATCGCAACAAATTTGTCAAATTCGACGGTTTGCAGAGTTGTCAACGAGGGAAAAGCGAAACACGATGGCGGGATTTCATTTTCAACGCCAGGAAAAAGAAGACCACATCCTAAGCCAATTTTGGAGTTAGATGAATTTGATTTATCTGTTGTCAGAGCCACGGTGAGTGAAATTTTTCAAGAGAATGATTATCCAACAATTAGTAAAATTCTTTCAAAATTACAATCGAAAATTGGATTCACGGGAGGCAAAACATCATTACGAAAAATTCTTTGTGTGAAACTAGGAATGAAGTACGGAAGAATTGACATGAGGCAATTTTACATCGAAAAGCCTGATATTGTAGCTCATCGACACAGATATTTAAGGCAAATCAAACAGGTACGTTCCGAAGGGAAAACAGTTATTTATCTGGATGTACGTAAGTACAATACAACCTTTAAACTCAGTGACATTGAAAATCTCACCGCAGCAGCTGTACAAAATGTATCGTCAGATAATTGGATGGCTGCTTACAATCATGTATTGCAGGTAGAAGAAGCCTACTGGCAATCAGATCATCTCATTGATAATCGAGTGGAGCCCCTTCTCATAACTACTTCCGATTCCAGTGACGACAGTGATTTCGATGAAAGCTTTTGAACCTCTTTCAGATTAACCTCTGTATTGGCTGTTTTTTAGAATTCACAGAAATAATAAAAAGGCCCTTTTCAGGGCCACTAAATGTGCGGAAGAGACCAATTTGTTTGATTCAATTTAACATTAAAAAAAGGTGAAATAAATACTTAATAACTGAAATAAATAAATTTAAAAATAAAAAATAGAATTAAAACACAACTAATATCTTATAAATAAAATAAATTCAATAATAAGATGTTGGTAATATAAAAATATTAATAACAAGAAAATAATACAAAAATAATGTATAGACAGTTTAAAGATACAAGATTAAAAAAAAAAAAAATTGGATTCTTCTTGACATCAGAAATATTGGATTTAGTTACAACATTGTGCGATAGATGGAGCTGTACTTAGGAGCATGCTTGGAAGTTGTAATCGATAACCTACGATTATCTTCTTATTTTGTGCCAACCATAATATTAGTTTATTAATTACAGAATGTAAACAATCAATGACAATTTCTTACTATTGAAAAATGTATCTTATCGAAGTGCTGACATTCCATGCTGTTAATAGCCAATGCAGGGACTACATCAAATATTTAAAAAGTGAAAGTCAAGTTATCTATCACATAACCTAAATGTTAAGTGGATAAAAATGTAAATTTTTTTATGAAAACATCGATCCTTAAAACTTCAAAACATCTTTATATCTTCTCGATATTTCTATACTCTCAACGAGTATTTTCTTCAGGAGAAAAAAATCTAAAGATGAAGCAGAAAGATATATGGTGAAATCTGGACTTATTAATATGGCTAATTGTATTAACCGGGATAGGTCTTTAAAAATGAGTACGATTTCATTTGGATTATTTATGAAAATTATAAACAGAAATAAATATGTTAAGTCAAAATTAAATTTGACTTAATTTCATAAAATGTGATTGCAGTTAATTAATAATGATACGAAGTTATGTTGTAGTGTTATTATGTTCTTTTATTGTGATTGCATTTTATTTCATTGTTTATTTGTAATAATATCTTATTATTATATTGTATAAGATATTATATTGTAACGTTATTGTATTCTTTTATTTTGGATTATTATGCTTCACTTCTGTTTTTAAGATGTAAGAAAGAATTTTATTTTTTTCTCCTGAAGAAAATACTCGTTGAGAGTATAGAAATATCGAGAAAATATAAAGATGTTTTGAAGTTTTAAGGATCGATGTTTTCAATTACAGTAAAACCCCGTTATTACGCTCGTCAAGGGACCATGACCTACAAGCGTAATCAGCGGGATAGCGCTATAAACGGGGAAATGATTTATGAGATAGGGAAACATTTAGACACCATTTTACAGGAAAGATACTTGATTCTGCAATAGATATAGTGCAAATGTGAGCTTATTTCTTATTAAAAAAATCTTTGATTGTGGTTTGCCGTGTGTGAGTGCTACTGTTATAAATTAGGACATTTTTAATGCGGTTCAAGTAACTACTATCATCAATTGATACACCACTAGGAGCAACACTAATATATTTTCGGAGCAGATTTAGTGCATTGCCCGCTATTTCACGCGCCTTTTCTTGAATGATTGGGGCACTTAATGTCACTGATGCATCACGGGACTGATGAATCCATTCAATTAGAATTTCCTCGGCATCTTCATATTTTCCACACTTTACTTTTCTACGTTTGCAACCACCCTTCGCTGCATTGGTAATTTCATTCTTATTTTTTATTATTGTTCTCAGACTGGGTCAGGGAATTCTTAGAGATTCTGCGAAATCCTTCTGACTTAGTGTAGAATTCTCGTCGTACTTACGGAGAATTTGCAATTTTTCACTTATAGAAAGGGATTTCCTCTTCGACATTTTGCACTAACTTACTGTATCACAGACCCGCACTTCAAAGAGTTCGAAGATTCCCTCCTACCAGGGAAAGAAAAGAATCGTTACAGTGTTACATTTCTTTTCGATACAAAATTTCCGATATAAAAAAGCGCTACAAGCGGGATTCGAAGCGTTATAAGAGGGTAACAGTATACAAAGTTACATAGAAAATTCCAGGGACCGCATGAAAGGAGCGTAAAGAACGGGATAGTGCTATAAGCGGGAGCGTAATAACGGGGTTTTACTGTATTTAAATATAGAAGAATTAAGATGTTACGAATTTCTTTATGCTTTAATTTTTCTCCTTACTATCACATCCTATGCATTATGTTAAGAATTAAGAAAAGTTTTTGTAAACCATTCTTTAATTATAAAGTGCTTAATTATTTCATTGCAAGAAAAAAGAAAGTTTTAAGAATTTCTGAATTCATTGTTATATTTTTAAAATTAGTAATGTCAACAAATCAAGCAAAATTACCAAATTTAGTGAAAATGTTATAAGAGCAAGTAACAAAATTTATATATATATCTATATACACATGTATATTTATATCTACAAAACATATATAAAAAAAGCAAGAAAGAAATACAGCAGAAAAAAAAAGTTCTGCTAATACAATTGCTCAGTTAATTCTGTTCTAAAATACAAACAAATTCAAAGCACTGAAGCAATTTAAATAAATGAGCTAGAATTCAATGTAAGAAATAGTTCAGTTATATAATCAACAGAAATGCTTCATCTTTCAGCATTATATTTGCATTAAGTTTTGAATAATCTTAGCAATATTTGCAATATGTACATTACTAAATTATAAGGCATATTTGCAATTGAATCACCTACATCTGACTTGAATAATATATTCAATTGAATCCATTACGATAATAATTTATTTTAGAAAACAACCCTTTTCTTACCAAGAAACTGTTCACCAGATCAAAATTTTATTCATTTAATTTATTAAATACATTTATGTTGAAAATATGAAATTAAATAATAAAAATAAGATAAAGCTACTCATTATCTTCCTCAGTTAAAAAAAAGAAAAAACAAAAACAAATACAACCATTAAAGAAATAACAGCCAAGACAAAGTAAGAGAATAAATCACTTACTTCTGTGATTAATTTTTTCAATGATATAATCTTACTTTAATTATTTAAACTAGAATATTCAACATTTGAGTTTGTTGTAAAAAGAAACAAAAGTGCACATAAATAAGCAAAGGTTCTTGTACCCTGAGCTACCATGTCAGGAATCTGAGAAGCTGTTTTAGCTTTATTCGGCTTCTTCAGGCAGATTTACCTTTAATGGTAGTTCAGAGTGCAAGACAAAGATGAGGATACAATTTTGGTTCCCTGAAATGGCTTCTTAAACAAAATCAAACAATAACAATTAACAATAAAAACAATAACAATTCATCATGCACTGCACGGCCTCAAATTCCTTGTTCCGTCAACCGCCGGACTCAGAAGAATTTAAGAAAGGACAGAGAACCCAAAACTACAATATATATATATATATATATATAAAATTAACGTGGAACCATAAACTCTTGTGAAAAAATTAAAAGTGCACATAAATAAACAAAGGTCTTGTACTCTGAGTAACCACGTCTGGAATATGAGTTTATATTCACTGTAACGAATTAACAATAACCTATTTACACCCTATTATAATACCATTTTATCAGTTTCACTATTCATAACAGAAAAAAAGAATCCATCAATGCTGAGATCACTTATAGTAAAAAACAACAATTCATTTAAACTGTTCAGCTGTTTAACAGGCTATTTAATCTCAACTTTAGTATAAAGTATTCCAATTTTCCTTCAATTTGTTTAAGAATTATAAAATCAACTAAAAAATGCAATCTACTAATTACTGTTGAGTATAGTTGATTAACAGTTATTTTCAGACTAAAGCATTACATATAAGTTTTAAAATTATAGGAAATAATATAGTTAAAATTTTCTTCATAGTTAAGCTGCTAATTGATAGAATACCAGTATCACTATCATCTAACAAAAACAAACAAATAATAAAATAATTGAGTCAGTTTCAACTAAGCTGAGTAAGGGTTAATAGATGTGAATGTATTTTATCAACAAATTGATCATTTGATTCACACAAATATTAGAAAAAAGCTATAATTGATGACTATATTTAGAAAAACAATTTGAATAAATAAATAAATAAATAAATAAATAAATAAATAAATAAATTCATGCCTTGGATGCTCCAGATTTTTCATATTTGTTTTCCATATTTAAATCCTCTATCTCAACAAAAAGCATTGTTCTCCCATCATTGTTGAAGGAGAATATACACTAGTTTAATTATATAGCTTAGAGATCCTATAAGAACTCTTTCATACAATCTTTAACTTTCTCTATTCATTTGTCTATCAGATACATTGCAATTTCAGGCCCCATTCTGTTCCTTCAACCCTGTAATTTATTCACAATCCTTTCAAAGGATTTATTTATTAATTATTTATTTATTAATGCTCATCTTGTGGAAATGAGCATTATCATCCTGACATCAAAGCCAGTAAATTAACTTGCTTATTTCCATTATTTTTTTTTTTTTTGTAGTTATACAAACAATGAAAGCATAATGACTCAATAAATGTGATTTGTTTCTACTATATCTCTAAAGATCTTCCATCATGTTTCTGCAAAAGTAAAGCTACAAATTTTGGATGAAAAGCAAAGATATTTGGAGAAGTGAATCTTGATTAAGCCAACCCCTATGAGAAATATATATATATATAATTTTTAAAAATAAAATATAAACAAATAGTTTTACTTAATAGGATGAATAAATATGGACATTTCTTTCTTCTTTGAAGTGAATTTAAATTCATGATATTTACTTAAATTTTAAAACTTCCACAGAAAAGGTCTTGCCAAAATCCAATGAACTGATTTTCTCAAAACAATTTAACTTACAGATCTATGAGACACTGGGGTATTTCCCCGCATCGTTCAAAGGAAGATAGACGAAGCCTTACGCTGGATACTTGAAGACGATTCCTAAACCCTAGGATGCAAAAGGCCTTGTCTATCTTCCTTTCAACGATGTGGGAAATACCCCAGTGTCCCGTATACAGGTACTTCACCCATTGTCACATTAGGACCACATTTACAGATCTACCCTAAATTTTCTTCTTCGATCTGGTGTTTTCTATGAGTCTTTAGATGAGATTTTAGGTTTGATGACTGAGTGAAGGTTTTCTTACAGTAGCTGCACTGGTACGGACGTTCTCCTGTGTGCTGCAATAAGTGTGTTTTGAGAGTTGATAAAACTGTGAAACATCTACCACATTCATCACATTTAAATGGTTTTACACCAGTATGAATTCGGATATGTTTCTTAAGATTTGATGCATCTATGAAGCCTTTATCACAGTAATCACACTTAAATAACTTCTCACCTGTATGAATCATCAGATGTGTATTAAGGGATCCCACCTGAGAGAACCCTTTTAAGCAGAAGTGGCATTTGAAAGGCCTCTCACCAGTGTGAAGACGTTCATGTTTGGTTCTTGTACCAGCCTCAGCAAAGCTCTTTGGGCAGTAAGAGCAAGGATAAGGTTTCTCACCCGTATGAAGTTTGGTATGTCTGTTCAAATGACAGATTTTAGAAAAAGCTTTTGGACAGGTTACACATTTGAAAGGCTTATCTCCTGTCATGCTGTGAATAACAGCATGTTTTGCTAAATCACATGCCGTAAAATAACTCTTTGAACACTCAGGACAGGTGTATGGTCGCTCACCACTGTGACGACGTAAATGACTGTAATAGTGTGATGAGTAAATGAAACTCTTAGAACACATTTCACATGTGTAAGGCTTTTCTCCTGAGTGAATTTTCATATGTGATTTTAAGCTACTCTTGTCTGAATAACATTTTTCACACAATTCACAACTAAATGGCTTTTCACCTGTATGTCTTCTTATGTGTACTTTCAGTTTACAGCTGTCCGAGAAAGTTTTCATGCAAAACATACATTTCTTCTTATCTCGTACTGAAACAATCCCATCCATGTAGGAATTTGATGAGCTAACATTATGAGAAATCAACTGTTGAGAAACACTTTCATCAGAAGTGTCCAATCTCAATTGTTCATTAGTTTCTGCTTTGTTTAAAAGATCAACACTTTCTAACTGCAAATTATCATCACTAGTATCAAGTGGTTCTAATTTTACCTCAGAGTTACATACTAATTCTGGTATATTTAAATTTGAAGAATGTCTAATCAGGACATTTTGTTCATTAGCTTCAGTTCCAGATGTCACTTCATATTTAACACTGTTATTCAATTCCTGTCCATTTGTTAATGGAATACTTTCTTTTTTACTCCCATTAACTTGGCGTGAGATTCCACCAGTACTTATTTGTAAAGTAGAATTCAAAAAATAGGAGGATACGTGTGGATTGCAAACATCTGCGATTGCATTCTCTTTGCCTAAATTACCTTCCTCTTCTGAAGGTATCTCTTCTTTAGGAATCAAGAGCTGAGATGAACTGAAGTAGGAATCATGTGATGAAGTGAGTCCATCATTTTCTTTACACTTGAGACTGTCTAATTGTACAGTCTCTTCAGAGAAGCTAAAATTTTGATCAGAAATAATCTCTGTCTTGGGAGTTAATAAAAGACAGTCAAATTCTGAATTAGCATTTACTTCCAGTTCACACAAACAATTCTCCTGTTTTACACCTTCACCAGAAAACCCACAATTTTCCTCAGAAGAAAACTCTTGTATAGGAATTAACAGAAAGGCAGTCATTTTAGGAAACTGAGTTTCTTCAAAAGACATTTTTGCAAATGTAGTGAAAGGAAAGACATGTTTACAGATTATTCTCTTCTCAAGAATTCATCACTTGATTTCTTAAAACAGCAACATTACCATCATATTACTCACAGAACAGGAGGAAACATCTGGGGGCTTTTTATTGTTTTTTCCTGCAAAAAAAAATAAAATAAATTAAAACACTTTACATGAATAACAATTAAAAAACATTTTTATTGCTAATACAAACATCAATACAAAGATTAATTTTTAATTTTATTTATTTTCTAAAATTATAAAACTGATTTATCTTGAATTAATTTTTCTATTAAGAAAGTTCAGCCTCTCCACCAAAAAAATTAAAACAGTTTGTTGGATCTATTGACTAGGAAATGTTGCAGTTTCAGATTTTTATAAATATTGGTTATAGAGGAAAAAAAAACCTTTTATAATCCACTTTTGTGAATGATTTCTTTTTAAACAATAAGTTCAAATAAAGGTCATTGTCCAGAAACAATTAATTATTATTATTATTACAGTTTAAAAGTGTAAAATTTAAACATTTCTTTGCATTTATTATTATTTTTTTTAGAGAAAACTTTTTCCCCCAAAATGAAAGAATTTACAAAATATTTACACTTGCTTTAAAAGCAATCAGACATTTTTTGATCCCAGAAAGTTGAAAATATACCAAAACATATTTTACACTATAAAGCTTTTAAGCTTTCGTTTCTGTCTTGTAATGATACAACTGTATAAGCAAATGCAATGTGTTACATATCCATGGAAACCCTTTCATAAAATTTAAGTTTTAAATTTCCTTAAATTAGCTGATTAAACACAAAATGATGCCCTTGCTTCAATAATATTTTAAATAGACTCATGATTGCTTGTATAACTACATCGTAACTCTACTGTATTTTCTTCTATGCTTTGTTTGATGTAAATCCTCAGGGCCTTAATCCAATCACTACTTTGTTTGAAATCCACTGAATTTGAATCTGTTTTATTTGCTTTATAATTGTGAATGGCAACTTTTTATTTTGAATAATTTATTTGAATTTGAGGTTTAATGGTTATTGATGAAATAACAATAAATAGGAAATGAAACACATTGACTTGGTAAAATTGAAATAAACAGCATTAAAATGGGGTAAGATATTGACAGTGGGAGCATTTCATCCTGAGGGACAGCACAAACATTTAGAATGACACAAAGTGAAGAGTTACTATGTTCCTTCACTTTGGGTTGTCCTAAATTTGTGTATTCCAAAACTGCCGATATCGTACCCTTCTTTATGCTGTTTATTTCAATTTTACCAAGTTAATGCATTTCATTTTCTGTTTATTATCTGTATTTGAATTTTTCACTTTTTTGATAACTATGAAATAATCAAGTGAGTTGTATAATAAAAGCACAAAAAGAAAGTGGAAATAAAATGCACTTGCTTGATGAAAATAAAAATGGAGTAAAGGAGAATTATTCAATAGTTTCAGAATACTTTGTGTATTCCACCATCAGGGAATAATACAAGATAAAACCCCATTAACATCAAAGTACATGCCCCAACAGATAATTATATATTACAACCCAAACAAAGCTCAGTCATATAAAATCAACATCATAAGATGCAGAGCACTGAACGCATAGTCTATACATTATCCCTAACACCATTTACAACCTTCATAATTATCCCCCTCCCCCACCTCATCCATTTTAAAACATCTACAATAGAAATTCAGAAACCAAAAAATCCACCAAAGCCAAACCCTTTATCAAAAAAAAAAAAAAAATCCCTTTCCCTTACTACCTATTCCTTGAGCAATCATTTAACAATTCCTTGCACTTGGCCAATAATCTGCCTTCAGATCACAAACATACAGATTTCAACAAACAATTATTTCAATAAATATGACCCCCCCCCCCCCCGCCCCCCTCCCAGAGTCAAACCCTCACCCACAACAATAAACTATAAACTATCTCACCATCTCCTTCATGAATCTTTCCACTTAATCCAACTTAAAGTCTACAATCCAGTCACTAGTATGTGAAACACCATTACTGTTAAACATGGGTTTTCATCTTATGCTGTCCAAAATTTCTGTGCATCTCCAGATGATAGAATATACAAACTATTCCAAAATTGTTCCTAACTGATAATTCTCCAGTACTCCATTTTTATTTTTATCAAATAACTAAATTTTTCTTTCCTTTATTTCATCAATGCACTTATCATTAGTATTCTATAAGAAATGCAATATTTTCATTACAAAGGAATTAAAAAAACCATCAAAGATAAAAGAAACCAAAAAAGCAAAATATTATCAGAAGCATTTTTAATTATAAATCTAAATTGAGCTAATTTACTGGATCTCTGATTAACATTAATAAACTTAAATGAGATATGGCTTCTACAATCTTGCCACTCTTACTAATAGACCCCAATCAATCCAATAGTTTATATGGTTTTGATGCAGATAAATCTTAATAGAAGAAAGCTTTCTAGGAGTTATCCCCTATATTCGTTTCTATCACTACTTCGCTTATCTTAGGAAGACCGGATTGCCTCATATTTTACAGAATTGTCAAGGTTGTATCCCATTGTCCCGATACATTTCTATACAAGATGCATAACTGTGTCATAGAAAACTTTCATCAGCATTTCTTAGTTTTATTGTCACCTGTTGAAAATATGAGAAACTGAAGAAATAAATGTATTTTCACTTTAATCATCTTCATTGTGCGATTCTAAAGTGCAATATTGAATCATTAGTCGAGCATTTCTACACCAAAACGTGATGAATATGTTTCCAATAATGCATATTATGCTCGAGTTTAGACTTTACATTGATTAGTAACTACGCACAAGAACATTTTATTCATTTATCTGCTATAAATGCTTCCAGTGTCCATTTTACTCAATTAAGTGTTGGGTTGATTTTGTCTGCTGCATTGAAGAGTCTGTATTTTTATTTTTTTAAATCTGGTCACCTTAGTTTAACTGGGTCTAACTGCATCATGCTTCATCACCAGGGCCGCAGCTACCACCGGGGCAGCTGGGGCAGTGCCCCTGGGCCCCCGAACGAAGGGGGATTTTGTTTTTACGAAACTATAATTACTTGTTGCCCCGGGGCCCCCAATCCTCTAGCTACGGCACTGTTCATCACCCCTTCATATCACCAATGACCTGATTATTAAGGCTGGACAAAAAAAAAATAAAGATAAAATTATATGTCTTAAATAAGAGAATTTTATTTTCAGTTGATTGTTTATTTGTTTACATTCATTTTAGCTGATATCTGATTTTATTGTTAATTGTAGAAAAGAACGACATGCAAACTAACCATGTGGAATTACTGTACCTTGAAGTTACATAAGAGTTTCATATTTACTTGTATTGAATTTTCTTAAGATTTTAAATCAAAACATGAAAAATTCTATTAACTAAATATTTTGTTAAACATAATATTAGTAAAAGCTTACAAGAGTGTTAGCCTCTTCCAGAAAAGGAAGCCTAGCAAGTCCTTCCAAAGATCCCTGTAGAATATTAACAATTATTAATTAGTCTTTTTTTTTAATTCTTAAATCAATAAATAAATAAACAAACAAACATGTCACTACAAACAAAACTGAGACAAAAAATTTCGATACAAAGAGAAAACTACCTAAACTTTCTACAGGGTGGGCGGAAAGTAACTCCCTATTGGAAATAATTTTTTTCTCCTAAACGAATGTAGGTATGAAGGCAATTTTTTGTAGACATTTAGTTTATTGTGTGGCATGATAATTAGAAAAGTTACAATTCAATGTGTACCCCAGTATTTTCTATACACTGTCTTAAATGAACAGGTACGTTTGCTACGGCCTTCAGCAAGAACTCGTCATGGAACACCACTCATGACTCACGGATTTTGTTCTCAAGATCATCAAGACTTTGAGGTTTGCTGCGGTTCACTTCTTCCTTAGCCCAACCCCCTAAAAAAGTAATCGCATGGAGTGAGGTCTGGACTACATGCCGGCCATTCTATGGAGCCTGGGCGGCCTATCCAGCGTCCAGTGAATCGCTCATCAAGCCACTGCCTGACAGTCAAGGCATAATGAGGGGGAGTTCATCTTGCATAAATGACAGGTCCTGTAACTCATCCCTGCGACCACCTTTTCCTCTGACACCAAGATCGAGGGCCGACCTGATCTCTTTGTGTCCAAAACACTACCGGTCGTCATTAACTTCCTATGGCAATTTTTAATTGTCTTTGCTCCAAAACAGCATGTTTCCCATGTTCACCACTCCACCACCGTTGAACCTGCATTACAGATTACCACACCTCATACCTTGCTGCAATTTTCGCTCTGTCCTGAATACTTAATTGTTGTGACAACTCTCATTCAGAGACTTTGAAAAAAAAAAAAAAATACAAATAATACCACACTACAGTCTACAAAATAAGGTAACTTCATTGCAATCTACACATAACATCAATAGCTATTCCAAATTCAAAATAGGAAGTTACTTTCCACCCACCCTGTATATATAGTTCAACTTCAAAATATTTGATCACCTGATATTTAGCAGAAGAAATTTGTTATAATTGTAACATCTACAGAACACATGATTTTAACAGATATATCCCACACACTTAAATTTCATACAAAATTTTATGAAAATCAAAACCGTTCACATATTTGTCAAATAAATATTTCCAAGTTCAACTATTTTCACTTCATTTATGAATAATAGAATAATAATAATAAAAAAGACTGAAAATCAATTTAAAACAAGAACAATCTCTTCAGCAGTATAACTTAATGTATTTATAAAAAGGCATACAATTCATTATTTTTTTCCAACAATCTGACAGTACATTCGGCTTTGGAACAGGTCTGGGTTAGTGCTTATTGTTTAGAGCAGGAATACACAACCCATTGCCTGCCAGTATATTTGCTGCAGCCCGGCAAGGTCAAACTTAAAATTAAATTTGAGCCTTTATGTTGTTGCCAACTGATACATTGAAAAATGTCAGAACTTGCAACAGCAACTGTCTCAGACTTTACAACTGGAATATTGGTATAAAACACAACTAGTGCAAAATTTGATAATTTAAATTCATGTAAAGTACATTCATTATTAATTATTATTATAAATGGCATTGTCAAATGCCATAATAAGTACGACATTCCGGTAAATTACATGTATGATTAATAATTATTATTAATTAGAAAGAAATAGTAATGGTTGAGAAGGGGAGGTTGGAGGATGGAACACTGCTGGCTGTCCTCCATCAGAACTTTGATAACAATACTGGCCCTCAGACTTCCTAAAGTTGTGCATCTCTGGTTTAGAGGTGTTGGGAAAAGTAACCTTCCTCATATATAAATGTTGTAATCTCGAAAGAGTCTAAAAAAAATATGATGGGCATGAATGATAGTGTGTACTATTACAAAGTCAATTCTTCCCCAATATAATTGAACAAAAAAAAAACATTACTCTATCAACAGAAACCATATACAAATTTAAGCCAAAACATCTAAAACCTGTAGTGCTTCGATTACTTAAAAGAACATAAATTACTATTACAACTACAATTATTACTTAAAAAAACAAAACAAAAAAAAAACTGATATGAAATCAAAATTTCGGCCTCTACATTCTCAAACTCAACTCGTTGAATAAATAAATAAAAGCCCTTCAATCAATTTTATTTCTAATCTATATAAGGAATATTCAAATTCTTATTTATTTTATTTAAAAATTATCAATATTTTGATTTAGATGCATACGAAGAGGGAACAAGTAATTTTAATTTGAAAATCATTCCTGTCTTCCATTACCTTAAAAAAAAAAACAAATCTTTAAACAACAGTGAAGATTTTAAAATTAAAGTGCATGATTTTTTTTCTTCTAATTTCCAATCCGAATGCAAGGAAGCTTCGTTCTGAGATAACAGCAGGGTTACGGCTTCAACTATCGCCATATGGTCTGATAATTCTACAGAAATTATCGTATTCCAGGACAATTGAAATTTAATGTCTTACAGAATAAATTTCACATTGATTTTAAAATATTAATTGTGATGCAAATTTTCTTTGTCGATTTCGAAGTAAAACAATTCAATTTTTGATAAAACGTGATGTTGATTCGGGGTACCTCCACTCTTCCCTGGGGGAATTCCTAGTAGCCATTTTTGGGCTTCAACTGTTATTACTTCCTCTATTGTGTTAAGGAGAAAAAGGAATTGGAAAAATTAGCGGTTGTTTTTTTTTAATTAATAGTATCCTGCTCATCTAACCTTATCGCAGTAAACAGAACGGAAAATGCAATACCAAAAATTTAATTCTAATTAAAATTTCGTGATGAGAAAGAAGTAAAAATGACTTAATTTCAACAGATTTTATAAGGTTGCATCTGCATATTAATCTTAATTTCATTTTTTTAAGGAAGGAATTGTAAGAATTACTGTTTCCGGTCAGTGGCGTGCTCACCGGGAGGACTAAGGGGGCTGAAGAACTCCCAGAACCCAAAAATAAATAAAGAAAAAGAAAGAAAGTGAATAAAATAAACTAGTGAATATAATTTTGTGGTAAGCATAAGTTTAAGGGCTACCCATAATAAAAATATATAATAATAATAAAAAGAAGTACAATAACGTAAGAAAAAAAAAAACAAAACAAAAAAACCATGCGGACATTGAGAAAAAAAGATTAAGAGAAAAAAAAAATTAGATACACGAATTCGAACCGACAACCTTCAGTATAAGAGTCCAAGACCTTAAACATCAAGCTACAGCTGATAACTGAAATAAGATAGTTGCATTTTTAACATTTAAACTAATAGCGGAAATCCAATGAAAACAATGCCAAATATCTCGAACATATTTTCATTTCAGAGGCCCCTGAAAATACCCTATTCCTAAGTTGTTTGGGCCTGTGAACACGATGGTGAAGTCCGTTTGTCAATTCGATCTATCGTTCGAGAGTTTTTAGGGGGAGGGGGTTTACAATGACCACAATGCCAAATATCTAGAACATGAGGGTGGGGGCTGAATATACGCCATTCCTACGATGTTTCGGTCTCTGAATACGATGGTGAAATCCGTTTGTCGGTCTATCTTCCGTTCGGAAGTTGTTAGGGGTGGACAGACACGGACGGACAGGACAAACGCAACAGCTACCAATTTTGGTCGCTATCACAATACCTCCCAAATGGGTCGCTAAAAAATAGCAGAAAACCTTTATTAAAGCACTGACGTGTCTGTATCTTATTTTGGAAAGTGATCTTTGAAACAATTTATTTTTAAATCTTAATGGATTTTTTACCACATCCTTAGCCCTCCAAACTTTAATTCTGAACGTGCCACTGTCTCTGGTACAACAATAACTAGGATCTTGAGATTCGGCCCAATTCAGTCTCTCTAACTGCCAGGTACTGAACGATTTCCTAAGGAGATTCTTATCGCTCTCAGTGTGAATTATGTTATTTTCGTCGTTCTCATTTAGAAGAGAGGTAAATCCCTAGGGATTCTGGATGGCCGATAGATGGCTTAAATCCTAATCTGGATGGTCAGCCCAAAGCTCACTGGCCTTTACTCCTAGGAATGAATCCTGATATATGGGTGGTCCACAGGACCCATCTGTAGGAGAATCAGGCAAAAAACTCCCAGTCCCTCCAGGCTGCAGTTCCTTATCACTTAACAGACACACAATATTATTAAAACTAACATTAAGCAATAGAACTATCAAAAAATACAACCAATCCATTGATTTATCAACGCAAAAAGCAAAGAATACCATTGAATTCTTGAAAATTATATTTTTTTTTTTAATCTCAAACTTTTCTTAGTTTGTATATAAATGTTTAACCTAGTTAGTTATTTGATTTTAATGACATAAAGCATCTTTTGCTAAATTGCGCCCGAAGTCTAAACTAGTTAAAAAAAAACACCAATCTATACGACTATTGTAAAGCAGAAGAGTTTGTATGTTTGAACGCGCTAATCTCAAGGAACTACCAGTCCGATTGAAAAATTCTTTTTGCGTTAGATAGCCCGTTTATTGAGGAAGGTTATAGGCTATGTAACATCATGCTAAGACCAATAGGAGCGGAGCAGTAAACATAAACGTCAACCAATCTGGTAGTCTGAGATTCAAAATAGAGGTCGAATACGTTACTAATGGGGAGAAGGGGAAGGAAACATGAGTCAAAAACCAAAATAAAATAAGTTACAATTATATGTACCGTATAATAACAAGGACATGGTATGATATAATGAAATTAATATAATAAAATAGTCATTATAAATATAGATAATAAATTTAATTAAGTAATTAAAATATTTAAATAAAGGTTTAAATTCACAAATAATAGATTGAAAAAAAAAAAAAAAAAAAACAGGCGGAAAATCATTATGATTTACGTAATATCCAATGCATTGAAAAGGGTTCAAAAATGGGATTAAAGAAACTATTTCAATAAAACAAAAACAAAACAAATTTTAAAAAATTGCAATTATTTTAACTCATTTTATATTGTTTTTTGATTAATGTTTCTTTCCCCTTTCCCCCCTCAATAATGAATGTATTCAATCTCTTTTTTGAATCTCGGATTGTTTATTTATATCCGATCCGTCTGCTTATTTGTAATTTGAAAATGGCAATTGGAACTGTAATTGTCATTATAATCTATACTACTATTATAAATCTATCGACGAGAAGGGCATTACCGAGAAGGGCCGAACTGTGAATGCCCAGGTCGGAGCGAGGTACCATGCCATACGGCTCAGTCATGTGGTCGGCTCCTTATGCAACAGTTGTGCTTCAGCGAACTAATTTTTGTGGATGTGTTTGGTTAATTTAATTGAATAATTCTATGCATTTCCTATATAATAGGTACTAACAGTAATAGTAAGCGTACATTTGACTTAATATATATAAATTTTAGATTTTAGTTAGCTTTAATAAAATCAATTTGTACATAGTTTTTTTTGATTGGTTGCAACGATCGTGTTATGAATAGGTAACAATATATTATACAGTAGAACCCTTCTAATCCGTCATCTTTGGGACTGGGGGTATGGTCGGAACGCAAAAAAAGGTCGGATTATCAGAAAATACAGAAAGATACGGATTTACAGTAAAATATACGAATTTACTGCGTTGTTAAGCAGTTCATGTTTAGGCTTTTTCAATGTTTTACGATTCTTAAGAGCGTTTTCACCATTTACCGTTACTGTATAGGCAAGTAAACAACACAATGGCGCGACGGGTGGTGAGTCACCGACGAGTCAGGGACAAGTTCGGCCGGCTCGAGCAAGGTTTGATCAACCGGAGTGGCGGATCAGCCGAAGGCGGACGAGAGGGGTTCTACTAAGATACAATTAATTAAATGTATTACTTTATTGTATCTATAAAATTGTATCTGTTAGTATAGATACAATTAATTAAATTATGAAAACGTTTCTTCTTCTTTGTTTGTTTAATGGCACTTTTCCATAGTATTATAATGGATTCTGCCAATATACGTGAACCCCAACGTTTAAACTACTTCTATCGAATCAAAGATTAACTGTTGACAATTTTTGCTGGGGGACCACAGTGAAAAGTAAAATTACAATTAATTCGTCGCAAAAATCTACAAATAAAATAGTAATGGACATTTTATTTTATTAAATAAGTAACAATCGGGGGCGGGTTGGCCACACGACCAGAACCGAACATTACCGAGAAGGGCCGTGTATTTTAATTTCCAGATGGTATTTATAGTTAATGAGATCACTTAGTTATGTACTCATAATGTGTACGAGCAGATTTGTATAATCACAATTTAACGCGGGTGAAACCGCGGGGTACAGCTAGTAAATAAATAAATAAATAAATAAATAAATAAATAAATAAATAAATAAATAAGAGAATGCCATACTTTACTAATAATTTAGAATTTCGATTCCTTATTAAAGTAGTTTATTTTAAGGTGATAAGAATGAATTCAATCTATTTCAATCTAAATTTAATTCCTGATTGTTCTGGAAAGCCCCATAGTCAGATAAGTTTCATCCGGTTCCTTGAAAAACCCAATCAAAGAGGAAATTGTCCGAACGGAATTCCTAATGCTAGCTCTACTACAACTAAAGATTAAATAACAAGAAAATTATAGTTAGCGGTTGGCGTACGAACTTCCGAATACTCTGACAGTAAAAATCATTAATATCGATTACAGGAGCCAAGCGATGGAAGAATCGCTTCCCTTTAAATCGCGAATACTATTATCTACCTACACATACATAAATAAATTGAGGAAATTTAGAATAAGTTGAAGTATATTTTAAATTTAAATTATCTTTATTGATATTAAATTAATTATAAATACACGTATTATCAATATTATTTAAAACATTAATTTGAAAATAATTTTCATTAAATCCATATATGATATATATATCCATATAAATAATTGGGCGATATCGTTAATTTGTTTTTTAAATATTTGATTATGTTATAAGTTAATATAGACTATAATATTCATTTAATTAATTTAAAGGTCATTTCATGAGCGGTGTAAGAAGGAACTGAGCTGAAGAAGAGCTTCCAGCGCAGGCCCCAATTTACTCATTCTTCTGTGCAATGCTGTCAAGGTCAATTTAAACAA
Organism: Thereuonema tuberculata; assembly: GCA_023159025.1. Classification (NCBI taxonomy): domain Eukaryota; kingdom Metazoa; phylum Arthropoda; class Chilopoda; order Scutigeromorpha; family Scutigeridae; genus Thereuonema; species Thereuonema tuberculata. The sequence continues at coordinate 3,449,105 of JAFIDM010014012.1, forward strand.
ATAAATAGTTTCTTTTCAATTAAATGGATTTTTAACATCGAAAGTACAAAACTTTTCACATTGATATTGAATCATTTAAAATTCCTTTTTATTCATCTCTGCAATTTCAAATAATAAAAATGCCACGATTTATTCTTGCATATATATTCTAATATGAGCTTTTTATATATTATTATTTATATAAAATAACGTATTTTATAACGGCTGTGCAACAGTGAACCCTATAATATAGTGCTCATAAAATTTAGGAGATATTGCGAAATGAATATAATACACCCAAAAAACGAGGCATTTGAGTTTATTTATTAAAGAACATCATTAGAGAAGCAAATTTCACGAAGATGGAAGTTGTCTGAATATGCAAGTGAGGTGCAGAATTCATTTATGAGATTGACAAGGATGTGACACGTGGACGGATGTTAGCATTCACATGTCAACCGTGAAAAATGTGTCGCACATTAACTGTTCAGTAGGGTGTATCGTCACCTGAGACTGCTACAACACGCTAACAGTGATGAGGCATGGAGAGGATGAAATTGTCCAGCAGTTCCTGTGGGATTCATGGCCACTCGTGTAGCAGGGTAACTTCCAGCTGAGGAAGTGTAATGGGAAGTGACTGGCAACCCGTCTTCCTAGTGCATCCTAGTTCGATGGGGTTCAGGTCTGGAGAACATGAAGGTCAGTCCATGCGCTCGATTCCAGCCTCTTGCAGCATGTTGTTAACGAGATGCGCACGGTGGGGGCGTGCATTATCGTCCATAAAAAAAAAGTTGGCCCCAACTGCTCCAGCGTAGGGTACCACTGTAGGCTGTAGAATTTCATCCCAATATCTTACAGCATTAACCGTTCCATTTCTAACAACATGGAGGTCGGTACGATCACCAATGCTGATGCCTGCCCACACCCTGATTCCACCTTCACCAAAGGAATGTCTTTCTTGCATGAAACGTGGATTCTCCCGTGTTTCACTTTCACGCCATATCAAGGCACGACTGTTGTCAGGCTGCAGGCTGAATCTTGACTCGTCACTGAAGGGAACCGGGGACCACTCTTCACGGGTCCAAGGAAGATGCATTTAAGCCCACCTTCTGCAGATTCTGCGATGTTCAGCAGTTAACGGAATGCATACCATTGGTCGCCGGGCATACAGTCCACCGTGACTGAGTCGATTTCCCAGTCTGACGTACAGTAGCAGCGAGAAAATGTGCCCGCAGCTCAGTCGCATTGCTTCGCCGATTCCTTCGTGCTATTAGCGTTAAGTAGCGATCATTTCTTGCATTGGTGGCATGTGGGCTGGCCTGCCTTGGTCTTCTTCGTACTGTGCCAGTCTTTCAGAAGCGATTCCAGAGTCTGCTAATCACGCTTTGGGAGGTTCCAACCGCTGCTGCCACTGTCATCTGTGTTTTGCAAGCTTCAAGTCGCCCTCCATGCTTCAGATTCCGGTAAATCACGTTGCAGGGGCATTTTCAGGTGACACTCAACTTGTTGTTGATCGAGGAAAGTGGAGATAATCCAACAGCGCCAGCCTCTTTATACAGGGTTGTGGGCAAACATGCAAATTAACGTTTTGCAACACGTTTGCATATTCAGATAACTTCCATTTTCGTGTCATTTGCTTCTCTGATGATATTCTTTAATAAATAAGTCAAATGCCTCGGTTTTTTGGGCGTATTATATTCATTTCGCAAAATCCCCTAAATTTTGAGACCAGTGTATTAATGATTATATTTACTGATTTTTTTTTATCCTTTATTAGCGACCAATTATTGATTAAAAAAATTGATAAAGTTTATTTTGATCATTTCACATCAGATCACCTGATGAGTTCACCACACCATCACAGATTTTTATCACAATTTCTCTCCATGTAAAGGGTCATGAGATAACACATTCTTCAAAATATGGGGTTTTTAAGTTATATATTTGCCGAGATATCAATTTTTGAAGTTATTATTTATTTTAGGTGCCACGCTCCTTATTTTACATATTTTATTGAATATCTCATCTCCTAATGAATCAAATGGAACCAAATTTGTTTGCCCCATGATTTTGTTATGCTGAATTCAAAAATTCCAACGAAGTTAGTCTAGGACTAACAGTTTTGTAGTAATGGAAAGCATGTAAGCATTAAGAAAAAAAATTAAATGGTCATGTGGGATCAAATTTAAAAAATTTGATATTTTAACTCCTGTCTGAAAAAGATCTAAAGTAACTGAAAAAAAATAATCAAGAGGGTGTTTTGCTCCTGAGCTTGGAAAAAAAGTTGGTATTCTTACGAATCGCGTAAAGAAATATCCAACAATTATTACTTTGTCGCTGCATATTTATTTATTAGGTTAAAGTTACCTATTAAGTTATTAGTCGTAGCTCTGTAAGCAGAAACTCTCACTTATAGCCAGGTAAAATCCTGAAATAGTTGGAAAATACGTCGATTTGAAGAAAAATATTCACTCGTTTCAATCGCCGATGCTAGGCAGCATAATAATCCAAAATGTTATTGAAAAAAACACAAGCCTTTTAATTAACTTCATTTCCTTTAAAAAAAGTGTTTTACTTAGGTGTTACTTAAAATATTTTCAATAAAAACTAATTTTTCTGACAATAAAAAAATAAAATACTAAACTGTTGTTATCACACAGCGAGTTCTATAAATTTCAATATTATTAACTAATAGTTATTCAGGACAAAATGTCAAAAGCACCCATTATGTTTTCTCGCTTTCTTTTCAAAATAGTTTCCGTATTTTTGGTTTTGAATCATACGATTGTGGAAAGGACGGGAATGACTTTTACTTTCTGTTTGAGGCCGGGTACTTTCATTTTCTATTTTAGGGGGTTGAGTTTCCACCAAAATTTCATTTTCTGTTTCAGGGGCTTTGGTTTCTCCCCAAAGTTTCACTTTCTGTATTGGGAGGGTTGGGTATTCCCCCACATAACTTTGTTTTCAAGGGTCTGGTCCAACTTACCATTCTTCAGCTAGCACCATGGCAGAAGCAGTTGCTGAGTGTTCATTTGGAATTCTTTTAAACACGGAATGTCACACCAAGACTTACTCAAGAACTGTTGGACAGTTTGATGAATTCAAGGAACAAGAAAAAGAACTCATGGATTGTCTGACATTTCTGCTGCCAGTTCAGTTTGTCACCACCATCAAAAATTGCTACTCTCAAAGTATATATGAACAGTTCCAAAGAAATTGTTGCAACTCATTTAATAAACACAAAAAGAACATCAAGAAAGGTCTGAGATTAGTTACACTTCAGTTGCAAAAGACCACACAGGGTGCGCCATTTACAACATTTTGAAGTCTGGTGAGAAATTGTGTGTTTCATGTAAAGTAGCTGTAGCAAACTGCAATTAGGAAAAAAAAAATATCCATTTTCCTGTTGGATCTCCTGTACAACTGTCCAATGAATCAGAGTCTGAATCCCTTCTGGGCATTGGTGAACTAAATGAAAGCATTACAAAATTGGGCTGTACGCCGGTAAAGTTACAATCAATAACTAAGAGGAGCCGAGTTGTGGATGCAAAAAAGAAGGCAAGGCAAGTAAGTGCAGCAGTATACAAAAAATTTGCTCAAGTAATTGATATACCAAGTACATCATTAATACAATCAACATCTGGAGAAAATTGTGAATGGCTGTGACGACCTAAAACAGCTAATGACTGATTTAAAAGCAAAATGCCAAATGTCACCACATTAAGAAGTACTCAGAGTATTGACTTTGGCACCAAGTAGTTGAACAGTGCAACGCACAATGAATGAATTTCAAGGGCAAAAAGTCTTTCGGAAAATACAGTGCAGACTGTAAGGCAAATTTATGAGGAAGACGAATTCTCCCAACTGTGTCCTGGGAAAAAAGACTGTGTTTCTGTTACTTACCAGGGGATTAACGAATTCCCAAACAAAAACGCCTGCGTTTAGTAAACTTAAAAGAAATGTATTTGGAGGTTGATATGAAATGAAAGTTGGGTTTTCAAAATTTAGTTCCCTTCGATCTCAGTGGTGTATGACAGTTCCAGCTAGTGGTGTGCATTCAGTTTGTGTGTGTGAAACCCACCAAAATTTGAAATTATTGGTGTCTCCATATCTACAATGACTGATTATAAAGAAATTTTGTGGAAGCTTGTCTCTTGAGTTGAATCAAGAAGTTGAATGCTTCAACGATGCGATAAGTGCCCTAGACTTGAAGAATTGCAGGCCACCATAAAAAAATTACTTGACGAAAATGAGATAGATGCGGATGATACTTGCGAATACAAGCAGTGGGTGCATAACGGACAAACTAAATTGATTACCATCACGAGCAAAGTTGAAGATTTTATGGATACTCTATGCAATGCAATTTATGAATCGACTGTGCAGGAAAATAAACTACACAGCGAAATCATAAGCTGCTTATTTGAAACAACTAAAAGAAACCATTTCATCTGATAAGGTAATTGTATTATTGGATTTTGCAGAAAATTATTCATTTTTGTGCCAAGATGCAGTTCAAAGAAAGCACTGGGATACATCCCAAGCTACACTCCATCCATTTATACTGTATCATAGAGAAATCATCGAAACTGGTACAGAACTGGATTGTAGTAGCATATGCATTAGTAGTGTTTCTAGAGATCATACAGCCCCACAGTTCACGCATTCATCGCAGTGGTCATTCGCTACTTAATTGAATTGCTACCTTCATTAACTTACATGCATTATTTTGGTGATGATGCAAGTTCACAATATAAAAACTGCAAAAATGTTGCCAACTTGTGCTCGCATAAAGTTGATTTCAATGTTCAGGCCGAATGAAATTTTTTTGCAATGTCACATGGGAAGAGCCATAATTGGTGGAACTGTGAAGAGATTAGTTGCTCGGGCAAGCTTGCAAGCTACTGAAAGTAAACATATTTTGATACCACATGATCTGTTTATCTGGGCTAAAAAAAATATCCAAGATATTCATTTTTTTATGTATCAGAAACTGACATTCTAACTAATGCAGCAACAATACAACAGCGAATGAATTCTGCAAAAACTGTACCCGGAACACATAGTCACCACAGATTTGTACTCGTTAGGCAGGATGAGCTGATGATATATCGCCTGTCCTCAGATGAGCTAAAAGCTGGCACAAAGGTGAGTGTTACTGGTTCATCTTTGATTGCAAGTCTTAACACAGATGTATTGCACAGATGTCTTAATACAGAGTATATGTTGCTGTTGTGAACGATGATCATTGGTATGACTGTTCAGATGAGCGCAGGAATGAGAAAGAAGACGTGTTGGTCAACTTTATGTGGATAAATGAATCAACAAATCTGATGGTGTGGCCCTCACGGAATGACAGGCGTTACATTCCATTTAATAATGTACAGTGGACATTACCAGCTCCAGATCTGCAAGAACAAAGTGGATGGCAATGCAAGTACAACGACAGTATTTTAACAACAATTGCCAAATCCTGGGAAAAGTTCAACGGTTAAAGTGCATCCCAACAGTAAGTGCTTAGGACACTTCGTGAAGTACTTTAGATAGATCTAGTGAATTTAGGAAATTCTTTCTGTATTGAAGTCCTTTTCTTCTAGCGCGATGTAAAAATACAACTACTTTGCGATATTTTTTCCAAGCTTAGGAGCAAAACACATCTTGATTTTTTATTTTCAGTTATTTTAAACCTTTTTCAGACTTGGGTTAAAATCTCAAATTTTTAAATGTGATCCCACATGGCTATTTAAATTTTTTCCTAAATGCTTACATGCTTTCTATTATTACAAAACTATTAGTCCTAGACTAATTTCGTTGAAATTTTTGGATTCAGCATAAAAAAATACATGGGGAAAACAAATTTGTTTTCATTTGATTGATTAGGAGATGAGATATTCAAGAAAATACGTCAAAACAGGGGCGTGGCACCAAAAAAATAAAAAAACTTCAAAAATTCATATCTCGGCAAATATTTAACCAAAAAATCCCATATTTTGCAGAATGTGTTATCTTATGACCCTTTACATACAAATAAATTTTCATAAAAATCTGTGATGGTGTGGTGAACTCATCAGGTGATCTGACGTGGAATGACCCTAAAATGAATTATTTTTTAAATTAAACTTAAAATTAAATTTAAAATTAAATTTATTGATTTAGATCAAAAGTAGTTAAAAAGTAAAATTTCTGAAGAACACTTTGAGAAAAGATGGCAAATAGTCACCAGATGAAATTTCTGAACTCAGTGGAAAGAATTTTTATTTACAATTTCTTTGCAAAATTAAGTCAAGAACGTGAATGAATGAACACTTCATAATAACGTACTTTGCCAAGTATTCTAAAAGTAGACAATTCCGTAAATAAATTGCAAATTCAAAAACAAAAATTTAATCGTTAATTTAAAATAATAATAAATTAAAAAAAATATTAAAAACATTGTTTAGTTAAAAAAAAGATTCAAGAAATTAACGAAAATTTATATTTTCTTTAGTTCTTTAAAATTTGTAATAGAATAGTGAAACAAAAGATTTAATATTTTTCACTTGTTTCTTTTCATTATTTCTTTTACTGTTCTCTGTTCTCCTGCATCAAAACTCAAGCCTCGCCACTGAACAATTGCTACTTGTTTAAACTTATCTCTAAGCTTTTCTGGATTATTTAGTTGCTTATTTATCATTAAGGACTGGACCTAATTTGTACAAAATTCAATAGGAGTTTACCTTTAGCAAAATATTTTACTTCGAAAGTTTAAGCTTTCAAAGATATAATTATATTTTTTAAATTAGTATAAATTAATTATGACAGCTTGATCTTGAAGCATAGCGTTAGTCATAGATCTAATATATATCAAAACCAAAGAAATCTTACATTAGAGATTAAAATTACTAAGGAAATTAATGAATTTAATCACTTTAGTTAGCCATTCCATCAGAGCATGAGACAACTGTTTTAACTAAGACCTGAATCTGGGTTGGTTTCCTTTCTTTCCTGTTTCATTCTTCTTCTCTTTCTCTCCTTCTGATTCTACGTCCATTGTATTACATTGTATTCCAATGAAGGTCTCTGTGGTTGTTTCTCCACTGCTCTTAAAAATAAAAACAGAAACAAAGCTATTTAATTTCCAATGTCTGTGCAAGTAATTTAAATGGAATCAGTTATTGAATGGAATTTTTAATCCAGCGGTGAGATCTTGAAATAATTATGTTCACGGATTCTAATTCGATAAATAATAAACAAACATAAATGTGATCAACAGAAAGGATTTAAAGTTCAATGAAACATTTCTATTCATTTCTAGAAAGTTGAATATTGAAGTAATATTAAGATGAACATTTTTCTTTTGTAACTACAAACTTTAAAATCTAGCAGTGAAATTAAATTATTATTACACTAATAATGCCTGTGCATTCAATCGTATCATAGAATTCAACGAATAACTATTACCAGTGGAGCACCTGTGGGGGGGGGGGGCTAAAGGGGCTGAAGCCCCTCCCAAAAGAAAAGAAAAGAAAAAGAAACGAAAAATAGAAAGAAATAAAGAAAGACCGAGAAGAAAACCTTTATTACAGCCCTGACATGTTTATTTTATTATTTTGGATAGTGATCTTTGAAACTATTTTGAATTACTTAATCCCGGATGCGTCACTGACTATTACATTCAAAGACTAAGTTTTAATGTTGTATCAAGACGCAGTATGCGAGATTCACCAGCCTATGTTAACTTTCTAAGTAACTGTATTTAAATCTTGGAAATAAGTATATCTAAAATAACTATCCGAAAAGCTTTTGGGTTATTAATTACTTAAGCTAATGTTATAATTCTCCGTTGCTTTCTGAGTAAATTTTCTGTTTATTTTTTATTCAGTGAATCGGTTTATTCGCTTCTTCTACAACGCTTGTAGTTTGTTTTCACTTTCGATTCTTAAAAACGCTTCTGGGTTTATCAAGAATTAATAGTGGGTTATGTAATAGTGATTATTATTCGCAGTTCTTTTATTCAATTTAACTTTGCTAGTGACGTCATTGTTATGTTGACTGACTTCAGGGACACAACATCGTTACATCGTTTCCTCGGAGTCCTCGAATTTTTGTTTGATTTTCCTTCATTACGACTGGCTAATGATAACAGACTGTTGTGTTGACATTGACAAGTGGAATCGTCCATTTTTAAAAACCGGCTGCGATTGATTGTTCTGAACAGTTTTTCAAAGTAAGTAACTGTTTTCAAATTTGTAATTTATTTTTATTTTTTAATAAGTTTGATTGATTCCAGATAATAGGTTTTGCTTTATTTTTATGTAGAGATGTAGGTAGATGTATCCGATTAGGATACATCTTTCACTGATCAACGGGACTGAGATGAGGTCGAGTGGACAGGGCAATGCTCGCCCATCTACACCCCTGGAAAGAAACTTTGTACCCATTTTACAAAGGACTGGGTGATCCCATCTGGAGGAGAATTTAGCCTGGAAAAATCCCTGACATCCACGGAGGTTGAGGATCAAACCCACCTCCTCCAACCCACAGCCCTACACTTGTTGCCGAACCCATTAATATTTAGATAAGATTTAGAAATTTTTACAAAAAAAAAATCATTCTAAGTTAAATATGGAACATTGTTTACATCTTTTTTTGAGCATTTAAAATTTAACTAAAAAATTTAGTTATAGCATTTCGAAGAAATATAACTGTTAGAATAATAAAAATGTAGCTAAGTTCCATTATTTATAAAATAATTGAAAACTTATTTTTTACTTATAAAATAAATATTTTATTATGAAATATTATGAAAACTTACTAATATTTATAAAATTTAGAATAATATATCCGTTATTGTTGTTTGAAATTTTGAATAACCAAAAGTTAGAAAGAAATTATTACTGGAGAACTGACCTTGTAATACATGTCTCAAAGTGACAACTATGATATTTTAAGATTTTAATATAAATAGCACTTTATGTTAAAAACAATAAATATTTATAATAAAACATTTTAAATCATAAAAATAAACATTCAAAAATCAAACGTTGTTTTGATAAAATTAAATATGTTCACAATAAAGCGGAAATATTTTCAGCAGCAATACAAGAAAAAAATACTTTAACGTAGCAACACATAACATTCAATACTGAAAATAACATTTTTAAAAATCCGCTTTGTTATCTGTACTATCTTCGATAAGATAATCATAAAGTTAAAACGAACAAAGTTAAAGCTGAACAATCTAAATATTTTTTTTTAATCAACCACTTAAAGATATTAAGGTTTCTGTATGTAATGTTTATATTTATCTTTTTATTTATTTTATTTTAAATATGTACAAAAAGAAATATGTATAAAATAACATTCAAAAATTAATTACAGAGTAAATATTTCTGAGTAAATATTACTTACTAAATAAAATTAATAATGAAAAATGTTTCCCTCTCAATCTATCTAAATATATCCTACTACTATAGTAATAGAAAACTTAGAAATAATCTGTTAATTTTTTAATAATTTCTTTTTAAATCCATATTTAGTTTTATTGTATTGTCAGTTATCTTGAGGACGAACAATTCAGGGGAAAAAACTCAGAGCTTTGAAAAATAAGCGTAAACACTTTTCTTATATTACAGATGTTACTGAGACGATCAACCTCTTACACTAAGCTGGGAATCAGATGTGTAACAGATTCTACAAGAATGAAATCCAATAATCAGACAATCCTCAGTGCTCGCAAATTTGATGAAATCCCTGGACCATTGTCTCTACCGTTTATAAAGTCTTCTTGGATGTTTTTTCCTGGAAGTAAGTTGAAATGAGATCAGTACGAAAAGTTTCGAATTTTTAAAAGATAAATTTATTTACACAATGTTATCAAAATTATCTTATATTGAAGCTCAGAATGGGCCCTTCTGTTTGACGATGAAATTTTGATCATTTTCATATCTATCTGAAGTCATGTTCCGCACAATATATTTCGCAGCTCTCTTTCATTGGGTCAAGTGTTTTGGTTTTGCAACAGTGTAGGCATATTTTTTTTATATATGCATTTCTTTCTTAATACGAGGTAAATTAGATATGTTATTAAATCGGTTTGAATATAAATTTTAAAATAAGTAATTTCTCTCATTTTAGTTGGAAATCTGAAGCCAGAAAAACTAGAAGAAGCTCATCGGACTATTTATAAACAATTTGGTAAAATTGTTCGTATGGATTCCATTGGAATGCCTCCATCACTTTTGCTCTTCGACCCTAAGGACTTTGAAATAGTTTTTGCTAATGAAGGCAAATATCCAGAAAGATTTTCAATTCCACAAATCGAAGTTTACAGAAAATCAAAACCGGAGCTCTACGAATCCGTAGGACTTATGGCGTTGTAAGTCAATTTGTTGTTATTACGTTTGCCATTATAACAAAAAACTAATACAGTAAGACATCGTCATAAGGTCATTTCTGGAGTTTTGTGAAAGCCGGGTGCCCATATACTGTCTACGGGATAAGAAAAAACAAAAACAAAGCAAAATAGTGTCTTTTTTTATAAATTTTGTAGTTAATGGATGCAGAAATTCCTTTGCTAAATATCTCAAATATCTACATATAAGCGAAAATATATTAAACACATGACTATGTAGGCATTACCAAAATACACAATTCCTATTCAGTCAGCCAGGACTTTTCAAAAGTGGGCATACATGCTTATAATGGACCCAAGGGTGACCATGTAACGAGGTCTAACTGTATATTAAAAGTAAAAATAATACATTGACCAAAAACAATTACATCGTATAAAAGATTTAAAAAAAATAAAACATTGACCAGTAATAAAAACAAACAAAGCAATAAATAAATAAATTTTAAATATACAGTAGTTCTCATAACGTGAAATTCAGTTCTCAGGATTTGAAGATTATTTTTCATATTTATCGATAGCTATCGATGGAGTTCTTAATAGATTTATGGTTCTTAATCATAAAAATAGAAACAATCTGAATCAAGGAAAAGCTGAAATTATAATTTAGATTGAAATTAGATATTTTTACAAAGTCTGTACTAAAGATACAATAAGAAACAACTACATTTCGTTGATTTCCCATGAGCTCTAACTTCTCAGCATTTTGTAAATACAGTAGAACCTCATTATAACTGACTAATTGGGGCTGAAGGTTGTCCGTTTTAATGAAAGTCCGGTTTATAACAAATAATTCTATATCGGTGTAATGCATCAGGGTGTACATCAATGAAAGGACAATAGTTAGCTAAAAAAAGTACTTAACGACATGACTCAAAGGTTACTGAATAAAAA
>JAFIDM010014012.1:3460467-3470611 GCA_023159025.1 Thereuonema tuberculata
GCTTACTCAATTCTTTGAATCATCGGGCACGTTAATTTTTTTTTTTTCATTAAATGATCGATGTTTAATCGCTTGCTTGGAAATGTAAAACTCGTCAGATAAATATATGCATCCTTTATTATTATTATATATTTTTTAAAAACTGTTCGTTATAAGCGATGTCCGTTATAATGAGGTCCGTTATAATGAGGTTCTACTGTAGTTATAAATCAAGAATGATTGGAAATTGAGAAGACTAAAGGAAGTTCCTTCCATTTAGTTTTAACATTCAAACATTCCAATGTTCGTATAAAATTAACTAAATTATTGGGAATTATAGATAATGCGAGATGGGGGAATCTTCCAAACATTGAAGTGCATACAATGTAACTAAAGCAAAAATAAACTCTTGGAGCCAATAAGATAGCATAAACAACTACACAAACAGGTGGACTGTTTCAGTTTTATAGAGACAGAATCAACTTTTAGATATATAAAATTTATTTTCTCAATTACAGTAATTTTCCTTTAACACGAATATTGGGGGCCAATTTCTTTGTAAAAGCATAGATCTCACCAACTGTTCAACTGGCTTTTTTGTGACTTATCCAGATAGTTCACCTATACTATAATGTTAAGAAATGTGATTAGAACTTCTATCGACAATAGTTTCTTTGTAACTAACGCTATAGTTACTCTCTATCGTCCGTCACAAAAATGTTCCAAGGAAAATTAAAATTAGATAAGCGATCGTCTTCTACTTGGGAAGAAATTCAGAAATCTTAAGAAATTTACTGTTAAGTATAGGAGGAAACTTCCACCAAGAAAAAGTATTTGCACCATGAAAAAGTGAAATGGAATTGAAGAATGATGACTCATTCCTGTAGGACATTCAAAAGGAATTTTCACAATAAAAATATAGCAAAAAAAAAATGAACAGCAATTTTATTAAATTGATTTTTTAATTTAAATAATAAGTAGATGTAGCAGCCAGAAAAAATATTTTTAAAATATAAAACTGATTCAGTAAATAACTTTTAAGTTAAAAAAATAACCAAATCTGAATGGACGAATTTCGCCTAAACAAATATCATAAAATCATGTGACCAATAAAAGGAATTAATTTGTTATCCACTATTAAATATAGTAAGGTATATGGCCCAAATATCGCCCAGGTTCCTAATATCGCCCAGGGCGATGTAGGACGTGATAGTGATGCTATCACACGGGAACCGATGGAAACCATTTGCCATTCCTTCCATTAGCACGTTGTGTTCGTTTGGTGGTGTTACTTCAACCCGTTTATTTTTTATGAATTCTTGAAGTTTTTTTGTTCTGGTAAGTTATGAACCTACTGTTGCTTTAAGTGCTGCAGCTTATGAATTATTCATGCCATCGCAACCATCTAATATCGTGAAGTAGTGAAAGAAATAACCTATCCGTTGATAATGTCTGTAACTTGTTAGAGGTAGCCGGTTTGTCTGTAGGGTCCCCCAAATTGACAAGCTAGAGAGTGCCCAATATCGCCCACCTCGTTGTTCCATATATCGCCCACTGTGCGATATTTTATTTTGGTTTATTACAGATGTCTCAACGTAAGACATGGGACAGAGAAGTTGTCACAGCTGTAAAAAATAAAAATTGGGCCTTCTGAAAGCTTCCAAAACATTTAATGTCCCAGTCTTGTGAGTGGGTCACCATTCACAATTGCTCTAATGAATTCTCTCAGCAAAAGGAAACTAAGTCCTAAGGCGCTGAACTTAGACGATCCAAAGCAAAAGAAGCTCGCAACACCCATAAAGAATTGCGAAAAGATTAAGAAAAAAACAAAAAAATGCAAAGAAGTGCAGAAAAACAAAGAATTATTGGTGTGGGCGATATTTGGAACACTTTCACAAAATTCAAAATATGAGGTTTGCCTGAACAAAAATTGAGGAAAAACACAAAATAATAGTTATATCTATAATTGGTTCAGGAACATGTAAGTGAAGGTTACTATGATATATTGTAATTGTTTGCAAGCAACTGAGACGATAAATGACAAAAATATGGGCAGGTTTTCTTAGATGGGCGATATTTGGGCCATATACCTTATATATTTTTATAATACAATCTTTTCATTTTGTATTTCAGATAAGCGAATGAGAAAAATTATATCATTATAATAAAATATCGATATGGTTAAGAAGTGGTGAATTATTATTAAATTTTTAGAACTATTATCAGCATTATTTTATTATATTCTTTTATTATTATTATTCATGATCCTATTCTTTTTATGTTTATTTCATATTTATTAATAATAAACAGAAACGGTGAAGAATGGCATTCGCTTCGAAGTAAGCTTCAAAAACACATGATGAAACCTAAGAACAATATGGTTTATATTCCTGCCATTGAAAAGGTGTCCTCTGACTTCATGGACCGACTGAACGACATCAAAAATGAACGATGTGAAGTCTCAGATATATTGGGTGAATTCTACAAATGGGCTTTAGAATGTAAGTATAATTTTAAGTTTCTAATAAACCAAGCAGTTTATTTCGTGTTTCGAATGTTAATAGGGAACGAAATTATAATTTTTTTTCAATTTTTCTTTTCATTCCAGCCACAGCTGTTGTAACTCTTAACACTCGGTTGGGATGTTTTCAACCCAATTTGTCGCCTGATTCGGATCCCAGTCGAATGATCAGGGCAGTGCAACAGTGGTTCACATCGATTTACGCTATGCTTATGAAACTACCTTTGTGGAAAATCTATTCTACAAAGTTGTGGAAACAATTCATAGAAGCTCAGTCTTGTTTAGAAGAGTAGGTAACAAGTCAAGTTCTACAGTCAAGAACAGACGAATTCTAATTTCTCATTTTTGACTGTTACAGAAAGATTTAACGTTGCTTAAATCATAATTATTTGTAGTTGAAAATATTAATTTATTATCTATAATAATTCAAAGTGGAAAATACCGGGTGGCCATAATTAAAGAGGATTTCTTTAGAGCCCAGTTACCACAATCCTATTGGGCCAAACTCCACCAAATTTGGTGTGAAATCTATTTAGACCAAGGGTTTTGATTTCTAAAGAAAAGAAAATATATTTATAATAAAAAACAACTTCCTAGTGTAATCCAAAAACATCTACTTTATTTTTCACAATATTTCATTTCTCTTAGCAAGAAACTTCCGCAGGTGACAAATCTTTGAGGAAAGAAAACTGATATCTCATTACAATTCTTTATTAAAAATAGTTCAAATTTCGCCACGAGTGGTAAAAAAGGCACTGGAAGGTACATATGTAGAGAAAATTGGGCGTAATTAATAAATTAAGTTTACAATCAATAATAATTTTTATTTGGCATCATTTACAGATGTGATTCCGTATGTTTTCCTTGGAACTGTTCCAATAACTGTGTTCTGTGAACAGTATTTCCTATAGCAGAACGCAACAGATTGCCAGTGATTTGCCTCACGCACAGTGTTATTCGGTCCATTAACGTTACTAAATTATCCACGACTCCTTGATACACGAAGCTTTTCAAATATCTACATAACCAAAAGTCACAAAGAGTGAGATCAGGCGAACGGTCTGGCCAACTCGAAGCAAACGTTCGACTAATTATTCTGTCTTCTGTGAAATGCTGCCGTAAGACTAGCTGTACACCCAATCCAATGTGAAGGGGTGCTCCATCCTGCATAAATATGGTGGATCCGAGGCATCCACGCTGTTGAGTTCTGGAGTAACCAAATCAAGCAGCATTCGTTGCAACCTCACAGCATTGACGGAGCAAGTCATGAGACCGTTTGGTGTGCTTCAAATAAGTAAGGACCATTAATGAACGAAGCAGTAAAACCACACAACACTGTGACTTTCGATGAGTGCAAAGCAATTTGCTGAGACACATGAGGATTTTCCAATAAATTTATACTTCCTTGGCTATCGCCAGATCTCTCTTCTATTGAGCACTTGGGATGTGATGGGACAGAATGTTGACGAATTAGCCCGCCAATTGAAGGCTGTTTGGCAAGAATTCCCGCTGAACACCATCCGCTAACTGTATCAATCAATGCAATGACGGGTAACACTTGTATCCAGGACAGAGTTCGACCAACGTCATACTGACTTGCTCACCTTGTATAGCTCTTTCTGTCCAATAAATCATCCAATTGTTCTGATATTATAATCATTTCGTTTTCTGTACATGGACATTAAACGTACCAAATTTTGTCTCACTTGGATAAGTTCTTGGTGGGTCGATTTTTTTTTGTCAACGTGTGTATTTACAACATTATGCAACCATTTATCAACATAGAATATTGATAAACGAGTCGCCTTTTAACAGTTTTTAAATAGAAATATTAAATAAAAAGAAAAGTAAAGATATAATAAATAAATTAACACCTTTTATTAACTATTTAAAATACAAAATACAAAAATCAGATACCCCCATAATTTTTATTATTTCTGTTGTCAATTTCTTTATATTAGTTTATTTACAGTAGTTCCCTGAAATTTGCTAAGTTTAATACCTTTTAATGCTATAGTTAAAGAAATCAATACATCATAGTTCAACGAAAGTTTTTTATGTATCTCCTTCATAAGAATGAATGAAAAAGAAAAAAAAAAAACAAAACATAAATGGAAAAGTAAAACTAAATGTTTCCCTTCTTATTGGGAATTAGAAAAGGTTTTCTTTGAAAATGTTGTAGAAATTCAAACTGTAAAGTTGGTTACCATCTCATCTGAGAAATTGTTAGGGAACTACAGAATTATTATTTAATTTTGCTTTAAAACAGTTGAATGAGTCATTGTCATGAGGATATCATTTTTTTTTTAAATGAAAGTTAAAATTTATAGTGAAACGTTAAGTTTGAGTCTTAAAGTTAAATATTAACTTAATCGAAGATAACAAACAAAATGTCCATGTTATAGAAATACATTTCATTCATTGTATGATTTCGAATAAGAATTCGTTTCCAAGTAAACAAAGAACAGTGAACACTCTTATGTCATTCTGTAAAATATAAAAATAGCATTAAATTGATATCTTATGGTTATACTTCTCCTTCAAATCCTTCCTTTTCATAATTCCTAGAAAATACATCCACATTCTCATCATTTATAAATAACGTATTTATTATTATGCAAATTTTCGGAAGTAATTTTGATTTTTTTTTTTTCAAGCTACAATTTCAAATAAAACAAAAGACTTTATAACAAATGGAAACTACATAAAATCGATCCATAAACCCCTTGCTTAGGGTATCATATTACAGCAATATTCTCTTGAACAATTACTTTGTCAATATACCAATTCTTTAAATATCAGTTTCATTCCTACCCTTGTCAGCCCAGTGTACAATTTTTAAACCCTCATATCTGTTCATATTTATTTCTTTGTACTTTTTATCAATATACTTTTAACATAATTTTTCTTGCTTTTTTTTCTCTATTATAATTTTTATCTGATCATTCATTACATAGCCTTATTTATAGCAATAATCTACTATGTAAGATATTTCAGTTAATTTTCTCCTTATATTACCCCGTGTTCTGACACCCGTTCTCTTAAAGTTCTTTTAAGTTATTTTTTTTTTCAGAATTACTTTGAAACACATTCATGTGATGTTAAATCAAGTTAAAGCTGGAGAAATAAATCCTGACAGAGATCCTACAATTATGGAATCCATGTTAGCAGCAAAAGATATTCCCATCAAAGAAGTCATTGTTATGATTATGGATGCTCTCTTTGCTGGAATCGATACAGTAAGTGCAAATATTAATAAATTAGAACAAGAATAGTATTAATTTAAAAACACACATATATTTAGCACTTAAAAATATAAAATGGGAGTAACTAGTTTCAACCGCTATTATAGCAGTTTTCATCAGATCGAAGGGAGACCTCTATGCGTACGTTAACAATGTGTACGCCCATTTTAAATTTTATAAATAGTAATTATAAGTTTGTTTTAAGCTACAAACTTTTAATTTATATATTATTTTTTATATCCATGTCAAATTTAAGTTATAAGAATAGTATTGTTATTTCTGAATGTTATCTATTTGTTAAACAAAAAGTTTATGATCTTAGAGATTTAAAAATCAAGTGATACGTAATCTTATTATAATTTCAGACTTCTCATGGAGCTATTTTCTGTTTATATCATTTGGCAAAAAATCCTGAGAAACAAAATATTCTTTACGAAGAAATAAAAAAACTACTACCTTATAAAGAATCCGAAATCACTCCACAAATATTTAACCAACTTCATTACTTAAAGGCTTGTCTCAATGAATCATTCAGGTAACTGTTATCATTTATTATAATTCATCCACTTTTAATGGAAATAATTGACTCATGCTGACAATTTAAAAAAAAAAAACTCATATAATTTATTTAAACCAGGAATAAGGGTCATTGAATATCTCATCAACTCATGAAAAATCAGATAGACAGAGGAAAAGACAAAGATCAATTACAGTTATGATAAATAAAGCAATCCAATGGTGATGGAGCCAAATTCGGAACTTTAGCCTCTCTATATTTTTTATCAAATCTTAAATCCTTACATCAAAAGTAAAATAGCATACAATTTAAGTTGAAACAACTGTACTTGTAATTCCCTTCAAACCACATCCCAATCATAGAATTGTAGAAAATTCTTGAGTCTTTCTTTGAAGTTCCTTATTTAGTCTGATCAGACAGAATATTTTTCAGGTTGAAGTTTGAAGTAAAAGAAATAAAGTTTCCTTACTTTTATAGTCGTCTTTCTATTTAGTAACTTTATGTGTTTGTTTCTGTCCAATTAACCCTGTATTCAAATGCTGATTAATTTAGTTGTAGAATATAGCTTATCTTCTAAGTTTCGTTTTCAAGTCATTTATTATTGTGATTTCTAAATTTAATATTGGTTTATTTTTTTTATTAACTCGGCATCATTTCAGATTGACGCCAGTGGTGGGAGGTATTTCAAGAGTTATACAGTCGGACTGTATCTTATCTGGATATCATGTACCATCAGGGGTAAGATTATTTCAATCCAATCATAAACATTGGCATATTTTATTAAATTATTCATTTATTTACTCAATATTAAAGTATCAAATATTATGGAATCAAAATTACACTTTCTAAAGTGGTTGTTGGATTTGTTTAAAACATTAGCCTTCGACTTTTGTAAAGGAAATGTATCTTAATGTTATTTAAGTAGTAAGTTTCCAAAAACATTTGACAAAGCATTTCAGCCTCAACTTCCTTCAATTAAATTTATTAAATTTATTTATTATTCAAGGGATTTGTTTAATCTGTTAAGGGAATTCAGAATACATAAATATTCTAAGTGTCCAGGTTAGAGATGACAATAATTATTAATTATAATGAATCAGTTTATGTTGAAAATCAGAGAAACACAGAAACACTGACACTTCTTCAATTAAATAAAATATTTTAAGTCTAGTGACGGTTGTCAGTTGCTTCACTCATATGTAACAGAAAAAAGCCTTTTATTTATTCTACAAAACAAATTACATGAAGTAAACTAAAACTTAAAACTAAAACTAAATATAAATTAAGTTTAAATTCTATAAAAAAACCTGCAACACAAAATTAAAATCCATTTGTAACAGTCGGAAATTTACCTAATTTAGTTGACCATTAAACAATACTAGTGTTGCCTGGCAACGTGCGTGCGAAATTACTTTGCTTTGGACAGAGTTGACCACGTAAAAATATTCCTGTTGCTTAACAACTCCCGTCTGAACTCACTTGTTGCGATCGGAAGCAGAGACACACGCCTTTTTTTTTTTAAAAAAAATATTGAGATTTACTGCACTTTTTTTTCTCTTTCAATCTTTTCTTTCTTAATCCTAGTTTATTTGGTGCTTTTTTTTTTTGGCCCATTCCTTTTTGGTTTATTCACTTTCTTAAATCTCTTTCTATTTATTTCATTCCTTACATTGTATAGTTTCTGTTCATATGTTTGTTTGATGATGAAAAATCGGATACATAATGACTCATTCTATTAGTAAATGTTGCGTTTTATCAAATTTGGATTTTTAATAATGTGAAAGGATTATTAATGATTTGAAAGGTTTATTAATAGAATGTTTGTTTGATGTTTTACCATAATTCAACAGCTTAGTTTCAAGGAACATCGGTTTTGTATCTTCCCAAATTATTATTCATTTAAAAAAATTATATAAATATATAATTATATACACTCATGGACAAAAAAATTAGCGCACCAAGAAGGAGTCGTCAAAATGAAACGAAAATTTACATACGTAAAGACTACTTTGATATAAGTAAATGATTAGAAAATCAAAGAAAAAGGATAATTTATTTCAGAGAAAAGGCAAAAGAACGGAGGAGTTAATACTCCGTTGGACTCCCTCTAGCGCGAATGCACGATGCGATACGATCGGGCATTGAGTCATACAAGTTCTGTATGATGTCTTGAGACATTTCGTTCCATATTTGCTGTAACCTTGCCTCTAGTTCGTTCAAACTCGTGGGATGCCCAACTCGTCGTCCCAAATGATCCCAGATATGCTCGATTGGAGACAAATCTGGGGATCGGGCAGGCCAAGGAAGGGTAGTAATAGTGCGGAGACAGTCTTGTGACACCCTTGCCGTATGAGGCCGAGCATTGTCTCGTTGAAAAATGGCTCCTGGGAGCCGTTGCATGAGTGGCAACACATGTGGTTGCAGGATTTCATGAACTTACCGCTGGGCTGTCATGGTGCCACGGAACAATACTAGGGGTGACCGTGTATTGTAGGCAATGGCACCCATACCATCACACCAGCTGTGGGAGCGGTGTGTCGCTGTACAGCAAAGGCAGGATTGAAGCGTTCACCACGGGCTCTCCACACACGAACACGATTGTCGTCACTGCCGAGATTGAATCTGGATTCGTCGCTAAAGACGACCTGGTTCCATTCCGCTGCAGTCCAGTTTCCTCGTGCGCGGCAAAACTCCAAACGGAGGCGTCGATGGGTGGGCGTCAAGGGCAGCACACGTAATGGGCGCCGCGATACCAACTGTCCTTCAGCCAGGCGCCTTCGTATGGTTCGAGAAGACACAGCGGCCCCTAGTGAAGGTGCTACCTGTGCCTGGATGGCGGCCGATGAAGCAGTTGGCTGTACGCGTGCATTTCTGACTAGGTGGCGGTCTTCTCGACGACTGGTCTGTCGAGGACGTCCTGAGCCTGGTTTTCGTGTACATGACATCTCTCGGGTCCACTGGTCCCAAAACTTCCTCACAACACAATCAGAGCGGCCTAATTGACGAGCTACTCGCCTAGCTGACCACCCAGCTTCCATCATCCCGACGATTCTCCGTCTCTCAAACTGCGACAACTGCGTATATTGTCTTCGAACACAGCGTAATGGCATGTCTACCTCAGCTCTTCCTTTGTAAATGATTCAGCACACTCAAACAAGCTTTGGTTACCTGTTTTATACTCCACAGAGTACGATGTTCAACGCCCTCTACCGGCTATACGTAATGCGCAATCACGCTGCATTTCTAATCATTTGCATATCTCCCCGACATGTATCTTCATTGCAAGTTTCGTTACGATCCCGCAATTATTTCTTGGTGCGCTAATTTTTTTGTCCATGAGTATATTTTACCACTTATATTTAAAAAGCCTTGATTTTCAAGTTAGATATTTTTAAATACAATTTTAATAACCAAAACAAAGTATGATATGAATATTGAAAGAGAAGATATTACTGTATTTGAAAAAGCAATACTTCCTGACTAGAAAAGGGTAGTTGATTTATTATTAAATGAACGCAACAGGAGAATTCCAAGAACAGTTGCTTCTAGAATGCCTCTCATCTTCCATGAAAACCCAGAAAAAACATTTAAAGGATATATATAAACTTACATATAAAAATAGCAATAACATATAAAGTACTCTTTTCTTTTTCAGACAATGACTATTATGTCTAATACCGTTGCTTGCCGATTGGAAGATGATTTTCCTGATCCTGATAAATTTATGCCTGAAAGATGGTTAAGAGAAGAAAGGAGTCATACCTTCAATAAGTTTGCAAGTCTTCCATTTAGTTTTGGTCCTCGAATGTGTATTGGTCGAAGACTGGCAGAATTAGAAATGCAAATATTGTTAGTTAAGGTATGTTATAGAAATAACATTAT
>JAFIDM010014012.1:3473082-3486195 GCA_023159025.1 Thereuonema tuberculata
GCCATCTTTCCGTTGTCTTGCTTTTCACGGCCTTCCTGATCTTGGGTAATTGCGAGTTACTTCACTGATCGTATCCTAATTTATAATACCGTAAGGTTAGTATTATACAGTGTGTGTGTGTGTGTGTGTGTTTGTGTATGTGTGTGTGTGTGTTTGTGTATGTGAAGGCCGAATTACTACAGAAAGTAAACTCAGTGAAACGTCAATATCATGGTAATGGTTTCATTTGCGTTTGTAGAAGGTCATACGATACTCAGATTGCCTCATTGCGAGCTTCACCCTATTGAGCAGGTATGGAATCAAGTGAAGGGTTATGCAGCTGCAGAAAACAAAAGTTTCAAACTATGTGATATGGAAAACTTAGCTATCGAAAGAGTTTCAACCCAAAATTGATCAAATTTTGACTAGCGTGTTTCACATGTTAGGAAAAAGAAGAAAAACACAGGCGAATTGATGGTCTCGTTGATCAAACTGTGAAGCGTTTAATTAAAAATTTGGAAACCAATTCCTGCAATAGTGATTCAGAAGTACTCAGCGGAGTTGAGGTGATGGAGTAAAAAAATAAAAAAAAAAAGAAAACAAACAAACAAACAGTCCTTGTCAGGGCTAACAAATAATGAGAAAGACTAATCAATTTGTTCCTGATATAGGATTTACAATAATAAAATTATTTTAACAATTCATTGAACAAAAATAAAAATAAATTAAATAACACTAGTGGCAACCCGTGAAATATTAACAGAAGTAAAACAGATTCCACATTTTTGAAATACCGTGACATTTTTCAAAACCACAAGATTGAAAACCAAGCTCATTTTTTAAAAGCCATAACATCCATAACAGCCCACATATAATTTGAATGATGACTAAGCAATAAAACAAAATATGTATTTTGATCATGGTAACTCTTGCAAGCATCCCTATTTAGAGGTTAGTTTCGAAATATGCTTGAAGAGTAAGTAAGGTGTGATATCACGTGTAATTAATAAAACAATACGTGTATAGTAGTCCATGACATATACATGTGTTACCGCTAAAGTGCAGAAATCAGTTATTCTGCAGATTATTTAGATAATGTGCAGATTTACTAGGAGTGATCCTTTAAAGTGCGGAAAATTGTTTCATTTCTCACATTACCTAGGTAATCGGCAAATTACCTAGATAATCTGCACATTACCCACTAGGCACTCGTTAAAGTGAAAATAAGATCTTTGCTGGAACAACAGGAACGTTTCTGTACGCTTAAATTAACATAATGTTATTTATTTATTTTTCGCCTTCAAAACAAGTTTCATCCCTTCATCCCTGTGAGATCCGAAGGACCGAAGTGTACCCATTCCGAATAATTAGCCTTTAAAATAAGTTTCATCCGAATGAGGTCCGGAGGATCGAAGTGTTTATTCCGATTAGCTGTAGGTTAGGTAAAGTTAGGTATTGTCAGCTCCAGGATGTATGTGTTGGTAACTTTTGAAACAATTTTTCCCCTTTCAAATTTTTGACACTACCGACATTTTTGCTCTGCCTACTTCGGATACTGTAATTCTTACAGTGACACCTTCATCGACATTTGGGTGCTTTGCAAAAGAAACTGCTAAAATTTTCTTTGCTGGCTTTTCTAATCAAACTTTTGCACTTTAACGATACGGAAGCCGTTGATGTGCATATTACCTAGGTAAAGTGCGGAAAAACTCTTAATTCTGCACATTAACGGACCAAATCAATTAAAGTGCAAATTATCCATGTAATTTGCTCGAGCTTTAACGGTAACAAATATACTAAAAATTGAAATTATATACAAATATAACATTGATTTACCAGTTTCGCAGTCGCCAGTGCTACGCTTTGTCATTATAAATTAACCTTCTGACTTAAAATAATGTCGACCCAGATAAAGAAATGTTGGTGGCGCCACCTTGTATTTTGTTTCTGCGTCAATACTTTTTTTGTAGTGATGTTGAGATGACACAGAAATGTTGGTAGCGCCACCTTGTATGTTGTTTCTGCATAAATACTGTTTCCCTAGCGAGTATTGAGAAATGTTGGTGGCGCCACCTTGTATTTTGTTTCTTGCTTAAATACTGTGCTTTTGGGATGACAAACACACAAATATCCGTACAACCGTACAATTTTTGCCTATTAATAGGATGATTTCCCTTTTTTTTCCTCTCCAAATCAAAATGTGACCGAACTAGTCTTAACAATATCAGACTATCTACATAGAGAATCTCCACAGGACAATATTAGACTGTTATTTGACTCCATATCGCACCAAATATCACCACCAGAGGAAGATGTAGATTATAGGTGACCGCTATGTTGCTTCATCTCTTTAATAAAGGTCCTTTTGCAATGAAAATGTAATCATTTCTTTATCTTTACAACTACATTGCGTGTACGAAGTTTTATAACGAAAGAAAACCATCCTCCTAGGATTCGTTACTGAATTCGTTAACGAATCCTGGCCAGGAGGAGGTTTTTAAACAGCGGGCACGCTTGAAAATGAATCTTAGGATATGTTGAAGATTCGAAACGTTGCAGTATTGTAAATTTTTTAAATTTTTATTGCATAAGTGCTTTTATTAGTGGACTATTTGTAAATCCTCCCACACGTGTTCAATGAGGTTCAGGTTGGGACTTTGCGGAAGCCAATCAATTTGCGGGACCTTATTGTTTACAACCATTCCCTCACAGACCTCGCTTTTTGACAAGCAGCGTTGTCGTGCTACAGGCAATGGTCATCACCTAAGTAGTTTATCAACGAAGTGGTTCAGTACCATAGGCAGTACGTAACGGGTCAAAATGTTCTTATACCCTTCCACATTATGATGCAGTGGTACCAGAGGGCCAAGTTATTCCATGAAAAATACCTAACACCATAACGCTACCTCCTCCAAACTTCACTGTAGGCACTACTTACGATGGCAAATATCGTTCTGCGGGCATTCGCCACAAGCAAACACTCCCACAGGTTATAGCATGATTATCACTCCACATTACAGGTTTCCACTGTTCCAATGTCCAGTGGTGTCGCTGTTTACACCATTTCAGGCGGCGCTTAGGATCCATAGAAGAAATTTTTGGTTTGGGAGCAGTTGCTTAAACAAGAAACTAGGGCCTGTCATGACCTCTTGGCAGTCAGTGTGCTACCTAGAATGTTAATGTACTACCATGAAACTCAAGAATAATAGTTTCAATCGATATCGGGCTATTTGCACGAACCACCTTCTCCAACACTCGACGATTCCGGTCTGTCAGTATACGTGGCCTACCCGGTCGCTGTTTTATTGTGATTGCACCTTCCCATTTCCACTTCACAATCAAGGTTTCCGCTATTTTAGAAGGGTTCAAATGTCGCTAATAGACTTATTACAAAAGTGGCAGCCAGTGACCAGTCAACGTTCAAAGTCACTGAGCTCAATTGACCCATTCTGCTATTACTTTTTATCAATTAACGATACAAAATTCTAAGCCATTTTATACGTGAACGTGACGTCGTCGTGCCATCTAGGCATGTTTATTATTGCAGAGGGGTGTCCGGATAATTTTGATAACATTGTATAAATAAAGTTTTATCTTTTAAAATTCGAAACTTTTCATACTAATCTCATTTGAACTTACTTCCAGGAAAAAACATCCAAGTAGACTTTATAAACGGTAGAGACAATGGTCCAGGGATTTCATCAAATTTGCGAGCATTGAGGATTGTCTGATTATTTGATTTCATTCTTGTAGAATCTGTTACACATCTGATTCCCAGCTTAGTATAAGAGGTTGATCGTCTCAGTAACATCTGTAATATAAGAAAAGTATTTTTCAAGGCTCTGAGTTTTTTCCCCTGAATTGTTCGTCCTCAAGATAACCGCCACTAAATAAAATAAAACTACATAAAGATTAAATTCTTAATCTTTCTAGTTTCTATTACTAGAGCACAGTAGGGTATGGTTAGATAATTGAGAAGGAAATATGGTTTTTCTTTTCATTATTATTTTTTTTAATAAATTCTTAAGGATTTTAAGAAGGATTAACTCTGTAATTGAATTCTGAATTTTATTTTATATTAATTTGATTTTGTATATATTTAAAGTTAAGTATAAAAAAGATAGATATAAACATTAAAAAAAATTAATCTTTAGAGATTGATTAAAATATATATATATTTATTTGATTGTTCAACGTTTTTTAATTTTAATGTGATCTTATCGAAGATAGTACAGATAACAAAGCGGATTTTTAAAAATGTTATTTTCAGTAATTAATGTTATGTGTGCTAGGTTAAAGTGTTTTTTTTTCTTGTATTGTTGCTGAAAATATTCGCACTTTATTGTGAATTGTAAAATTTAAATTGAAATTCATATTAAAATTTATTTTTATTCAATTTAAATTTATTCAAAAAACTTTAAAAAAAGTTCTGAAAGTTTTAATTTTTGACTGATTACTTTTCATGATTTAATATATTTTATTATAAATATTTATTGTTTTTAACATAAAGTGCCACTTATATTAAAATCTTAAAGTATCATAGTTGTCATTTTGAGAAATTTATTACAAGGTCTGTTCTCTATAACTTAACATTACGACTTTCAAAATGACTTACTTTGAAAAACTGTTCCGAACGATCAATCACAGTTAAAAGTTCAGGTTTTTCAAAATGGACGCAGTCACTCAATCAATGTCAACGCAACAGTCTGTTATCACTAGCCAGTCGTATTGGAGGAAAATCAAACAAAAATTCAAGGCCTCCAAGGAAATGTTTTTATCCCTGTAGGATATATGTACTTACATACAAACAAAACATACTGTTTCGAAACATAACTGAATTAATTCAATTTAAAACTTAAAATTACAACTTTTAAAATTACTTACTTTGAAAAACTGTTCAGAACGATCAATCACAGTTAAAAGTTTAGGTTTTTAAAAGTGGACGATCCGTGATGTCAGTCAATGAAAAAAGTTAAATTGAATAAAAGAACTGCAAATAATAATCACTATTACATAACCCACTATTAATTCTTGATAAACCCAGAAGCGTTTCAAGAATCGAAAGTGAAAACAAAATAAAAGCGTTGTAGAAGAAGCGAATAGACGATTCATTGAATAAAAAATAAACAGAAAATTTACTCAGAAAGCAACGGAGAATTATAACATTAGCTTAAGTAATTAATAACCCAACAGCTTTACGGATAGTTATTTCAGATATACTTATTTCCAAGATTTAAATACAATTACTTAGAAAGTTAATATAGGCTGGTGAATCTCGCATACTGCGTCTTGATACAACATTAAAACTTAGTCTTTGAATGTAATAGTCAGTGACGCATCCGGGATTAAGTAATTCAAAATAGTTTTAAAGATCACTGTCCAAAATAATAAAATAAACATGTCAGGGCTGTAATAAAGGTTTTCTTCTCGGTCTTTCTTTTTCTTTCTTTTCTTTTCGGAGGGCTTCAGCCCCTTTTAGCCCCCCCCCCCATGGGTGCTCCACTGGTAATAGTTATTTCTTGAATACTATGATATGATTGACTACACAGGTAATAATGGTGTAATAATAATTTAATATCACTGTTAGATTTTAGTTACAAAAGAAAAATGTTCATCTTAATATTACTTCAATGTTCAACTTTCTAGAAATGAATAGAAATGTTTCATTGAACTTTAAATCCTTTCTGTTGATCCCATTTATTTTTGTTTATTATTTATCTAATTAGAATCCGTGAACATAATTATTTCAAGATCTCACCGCTGGATTAAAAATTCCATTCAATAACTGATTCCATTAAATTACTTGCACAGACATTTGAATTTAAATAGCTTTGTTTTTGTTTTTATTTTTAAGTGGAGAAACAACCACAGAGGCCTTCATTGTAATACAATGTAATACAATGGACATAGAATCAGAAGAAGAGAAAAAGAAGAAGAATGAAACAGGAAAGAAAGGAAACCAACCCAGATTCAGGTCTTAGTTAAAACAATATTGTCTTGCTCTGATGGAATGGCTAACAAAAGTGATTAAATTTCCTTAGTAATTTAAATCTCCAATGTAAGATTCCTTGGTTTTGAGACATATTAGATCTATAAGGCTATGTTTCAAGTTCAACCTGCCATAATTATACTAACTTAAAAACTGCATATCTTAGAAAGCTTAAACTTTCGAAATAAAATATTTTGCTGAAAGTAAGTGTCTATTGATATAGGCTCATATTTACGGCCAATTTTAAGCAACTATTGATTCAGAAAACTTTAGAGATAAGATTAAACAAGTAGCTATTTGTTATAATCGGTATTTATGATTTTTACTGTCAGAGTATTCGGAAGTTCGTTCAGAAACTATAATTTTCTTGTTTTTTTTATCTATAATTATAGTAGTGCTAGCATTAGGAATTCCGTTCTGGAAATTTCCTCTTTGATTGGGTTTTTCAAGGAAACGGATGAAACTTATCTGACTTTGGGATTTTCCAGAACAATCAGGAATTAAATTTAGATTGAAATAGATTGAATTCATTCTAATCACCTTAAAATAAACTATTTTAATAAGGAATCGAAATTCTAAATTATTAGTAAAGTATGGCATTCTCTTATTTATTTATTTATTTATTTATTTATTTATCTTATTATCGAAAATTAAAATAGGTTGATTCTATTTTAATGTTTTATATTAAAAAATGCAGTAAAAGATTTTACCCGAACCTTAAATGTTGATTTAAAGTCATTTTTTTTTAACTATTCAATCCACTTTGTGTTTTTATTGTTTTATTGGTGAATTTTTTAACTAGTTTAGACTTAGGGCGCAATTTAGCAAAAGTTGATCTATTAAATTAAAATAAATAACTAACTAGTTTAAACATTGTTACGGAGAAATTTTTATTTAATTAATAAAAGACATAATCTACTCATGAATGTGTCTTTTACAAATTACTCAGTGTATCGAAACAGGTAATATAAATATACAGCACTCTGCTACCAGTTTATTTTTGATAAAAATAAACAAAAACAAATAAAAATAAACTAATTCAAAACAAAGGATTAAATAGAACAAATAAGATTTATAATCAAAAAAGCTTACTTTGAAATATATATAAAAAGAAACAGAATTGAAAGAACCAACGTTAAGCCCAATCCACACTAAATCAGTGAGCCAGGGTTCTTCCTTCCTTTAATTTTTTCTAAATATAAAAATAATGTTTATCAAATAAAGGAATAATTATTAACAGGTTCTCCTGAGAAAGTTCTTCGTTATAGTTCGAAAGTCTCTCTTGTGGAGAAAATACAGGTAAGGGCAAAATAGAAGTTGATTTCTATCAAAACACACAAGGTAGATCATAGGCCTATGAAAATTAGTCACTTACAGTTTCTCGTCGCTGCTCGCGATTGTATCTGGGAGTCCAAATTCGTGGCACAAGGTTCGGAGCACTAGTTGATAATTAATCTACACAGAAACACTAAAGGTGTACGCCAGTGATTCTCACACTGCATAACACACCGAAACGTCTTGCCAAAAAGAACATCTGAATTGCATGAACACTTCGCCATGAGGTCTGCATTCAGGGTTAAGCATTTTGGGTGATTTTCCTACTGCATCAGGGAGACGGTGATTTCGCGGGCACACGTGCACGCAACTCTGACACTCTTCCACGATGGCACTGGGTGAAGTTTCTTCCACAATCAACGTTTATTAATCCAAAACACATGCTTCAACACAGAATTGGTGTTTAGTAACAGACAATGCTTATAATTAAAACTATAAATTAAAAATAAAATAGGAATAAAACAGATATGATACGGAGATTAGGGGAAGGTGTTGTACCTTTGACCAGTTTTCACTAAATGAATTTTCCAATTTTTTGTACTCAAGTAAATCCTTACCTGAATGGATACATGTGATCTTTAAGCATCTTGCCATGCGTAAAAACGTAAAAAAAACGCTAATTTTTCCAATTCCTTCTTTCTCCTTAACACAATAGAGGAAGTAATAACAGTTGAAGCCCAGAAATGGCTACTAGGGATTCCCCAGGGAAGAGTCGAAAAGTTAAAGAAAATTCTTTATAAACTCTTTTAATATGAAATGATATACTATTCAGAATTTCGCTACGAATCTTTGAGAAACTTTGTTATAAGAGTAAGGGAATCTATCAGTCACTTCAAAACCAAGAAAACTTACTTATATCATAAGTGAATGTTAAATGAAAGTATTTTCGAATTACATTAGCGTTGTTTTTAATACATTGGAAAACAAAAATGGATTTCTATGGCATTTTTTTCTTTTCTTTTCTTTTAAAAAGATTTTCTTTAAATAATTTAAATCTTTTCTGATACCAAATGCTCTAAATATTTTAAAAAACGCATTATTAGCAGTAATACTTAATTACTCATATTACATTATATTCATCAATAGGTCGATACGAATTGGAAAAGGTCTATATGATCTCTTTTTAAAATAAAGAATGCCAATAATTTCTTAAGATGATCTAATAAATAAATATTATTATTATCTAAACAGCCAAATATATCATTCCTTCATTAAAACTTTTCACTTCCCATTTTTTTTATCTTTTAATGCTAATTGTAAATGTTAAAAACCTTTTGTTAAATTTGTCGCTTACAAATTACATGCTTACAATTTACAGGATTTGTATTATCCACTAGAATCTCTATTATTATTATTACAATATTTTATTTATTGTGCTTCGTCTAGTCGTGAATCTTAATCCTTGGTATCTTATTACTATTTTATTAGATCTGAAACATGAATCTTTTTAAGACACATTTTCTTAAATTGACATCTCTTTCTTTTTATGGCTTGACAGAGTTTTTTTCCTTACCTTTATGTTATTTTAGGCTTCTGAAAGACGCCTTATATCCCTGGTTTGTCTGTCTGTGGACACATATCCTACAATGCTTCGCAACGGTTTTTGTTAGCTCAGTTGTAGGTGGCCTGAATGCTGAATGTTATAGGTGGCCTGCTAGCTCAGTTGGTTAGAGCCTCGTGCTAATAACGCAAAGGTCGTGGGTTCGATCCTCTCATCAACTTAAGTGTTTTTTTTGTTTTTTTAATTCATTATTAGGAATTCGGTGTATTAACAAGGTTTGAATTAAGAATGACGATTATTCCATATAAATAGGGGTGGGTAAGATATCATGGGGTCGCAAACAGATTCGCGCGAACATTTTCTAGACCACCCCGGCTCAGTCTATTCTAAAGTAAAGGTGACTCAGAAGCCGTTGCGAAGCACTGTGATTGGTTTACTAATCAGTATCCCTACTTTGTTTAAATTTGTTTAATTATATTTTCAGTCATTCAAATTAAAATGATGTTTGTTTTTTTTCTTTTTACTGTTTGTAATTATGTTTCTTATTAGGAATATCTTTTTCTTTCTGGAAAATTTTACGCATTGGGTCACATTGAAAACAATGCTTTCGTAAAGTTTTTTTTTGGTTGACAGAAAGCAACTAATTATTGATAGAGTATTATTTCTTTTATTAATGTAAATAATTTTATTATTTTATGAAATAATTAATAAAAACCAAATTTAAAAAAATCCGATTTCATTTGAGAAAACTGAGCCTAAATTACGGATTTCACATCTGAAGTTCTCGAACTCTCGAAGCCTTTTGTAAGAAATTAAATAAGAAGCAAGATAAATATAAATCAATTGCAGGTTGAATTCTTCTTAAAGTTTTAATTAAGGGGAAAAAATTTAAAATCTAAGAAATTAACAAACATAAAAGAATAGAATATTAAAAGAAAAAGGAATTGTCTCGATAGAAAGTAGACACTTACATTGAATAGATCAACAAGAGAACTCCACGATAAGTGAACGACGCTACAGGATATGTCGACATCAGTCTAATTGGGTGATTATGTAATCAGGTTTATTTATTCCATTCTCTAAATACTGAGTACTAAGAGAGGTTTCAATTGTGTTTCCATAGATATGGTCAAAAATATTTATCAAAATATCAAAGGGAATTTATGTTGAAATCATCTTTATGCAATTTACGAAAAAAATATAAAATCGAATTGTAAAAGATATAAGACTGTTTACTATTACAAGGTAATTTTATAGCAAAGAAAGAATGACACTAACATTTTTTATTTATTCAAATTGAAAAATATACAAAGTTACTTGAAGACTGCTTACAATAAAAATAAAAATAAGAAGAATAATACATTTAAAAATAGGAAAACTCTTATCGAATCTGCAGAGTCGAATTTACTCTTCCATTTCTGTCTGTACTCTCGATCCCTACATAAAACCCTTTATTCTATCTCAAGAAATATAAAGATCATAATAAATTATTTACATTTGAATCAGATAATAAAATAGTCAACCTTGATATC
Organism: Thereuonema tuberculata; assembly: GCA_023159025.1. Lineage (NCBI taxonomy): Eukaryota > Metazoa > Arthropoda > Chilopoda > Scutigeromorpha > Scutigeridae > Thereuonema > Thereuonema tuberculata. The sequence goes on from JAFIDM010014012.1 coordinate 3,483,419, forward strand.
ATATGCAACCATTTTGCTTCAGAGAGACTATTTATATTTTTTAGTTCCATACTATGGGCAGTGGCGTCACTAGGGGGTGCGGGGGGTGCGGACCGCACCGGGTGACACCATCACAAGGGGTGACACCAAAATGCTTTTACAAGGTTTTCCTTTTTTTTGGTTGAACAGATAATTTTTACAAGGTTTTCCTTCTTTTCTTTTTTTTTTTGGTTGAACAGATAGTTTTAGAAGGTTTTTTTTTATTTTTTATTTTTTTTTGGGAGGGGGTGACACCATGAGCTACCGCACTGGGTGACACCAACCCTAGTGACGCACAAAAGTCATATTTAGTTTTGTTTCATCAGGTCCAGTTTTTGAGAAATTATGATTTTACGGAATTTCTTGAAATGCTTATTGATGACAAAATTCACTACATATAAACATACATAATTAAACTACAATTAAAATTTTTGGCATTTCTGAACTACAAAATATTATAATAAAACATAAAATTTACAGTTCATATATTTGCATGTGCCTTTTTTTTACTTAGTACCCAAAACATGTAAAAATAATGTATTTTTATTTTGATATTTTAATTAATTACCTTTTTTTTAATTACTTTTAAAAAGTCCTTTTAACCCCATTTCATATTAAACTTGGAATCATGAAACAATTTGTTACCAGTCTTGGCAATGAAAGCAACATAATTCCGTATCGAAACGGAAATTTCCTAGAAAGACCGAGGCAAAAATTAAAGCTGATATATTCGAAGGACCACAGATACGCGATCTGATGAAAGATTTAAATTTCACGACCGTCATGAATGAAACAGAAAAATCTGCATAGTTGTCTTTTAAGTGCGTGACTGAAAACTTCCTAGGAAAAGCTGAAAAAAAAGCTGAAAATTATCAAGAACTTTAATGTTAACAAAATGAAAATGTTAACAAACTTCGAAACACAGAATTTCAAAGTGAGTGTTAAACTTCATTTTCTACACAGCCACATCAATTATTTCCCTGAAAATCTTGGTGCTACGAGTGAGGAGCAGGATGAAGGGTTTCATCAAGATATCAAAACATTCGAAACGAGATATCAGGGCAAGTGGAATGAATCTATGTTGGCGGATTATTGTAGGTATATAAAAAGGGAGTCTTCTGAGAGTCACCGCAGAGCATCAAATGCAGAGCATCTAAACGGCGAAAGATTTCGAGAGACAACTAACCAATCTTATATCAGCAGAATCAATGTAAGTTTTTTATACTAGTTAGTTAAGGTTTTTCACTTGTCTTGACACTTTCATAACTCAGATTATCCCATTATTATTTTCTATTTTAATTATAAAAGTTCGCCAAATTTCTTGTTTTTTTTTTAGTTTAAAGGTGCAAATTACAAAAAAAAAACTAGACCTGATACAAAAATTCTGAATACAGATTCGGATTCTGGTAGTTGAGTTTACTAAAATCTGTTGCTTTTTTCTTGTGAAGCAGACTGAAAGGTAAAAAATGCATATCAGATACCCTTCCACCAATTATTTATTATCATTCTTATAATAGTTTCATCTTATTATGCACCTGCGTTTTGAAATAAACACATCGTTACTTTTATTTATTTTATTTCTTTTCTTACGGTTTAGCTACAATTTATCTTCATTCCTAGCAAACCTTAGGCAAGTATCATCTTCATACAATTTCATCAATTTACTGATAAAAATTCCTCATTTTTCTATACTAAAGATAGGTTACAGTTTTTAGCACACTTTATTTTACTTAGTTCAAAAAAGTTATGTACACATGTTAAACTCTGTTGATGAGTCGAAAAGACAGAGGTTTCTCAGGAGCATTCAATAACCGTGTAATCAATTTCAAATCATCGCCAAAATGTTCCACTTTGAATTTCTGCAAAATCTACAAACAGTAAAAAGTTCAAATTAGTTTTAATATATTGAAAGAAATTTAAAATATAACTTAACAAATAATGTTTTTGAATAACTATTAAATATTAATAAGTTAGTAACAGACAACTTTCAGCTTTTGAAATATTGGAAAATTTTTTAATTAAGATATAAATAGGCTCTGTGGATAGGCATGTGTTTTGTTTAGTTTTTATCCCCCCCTCCATCCAGTCGACTACTAGGGATTAACTTCGAGTTTTCTTCAATTTTTCCTTGAAATCAAGCTCTTTCCAGCTCCTATGAAACTGTAAAAGGCAACATAAAACACAATATCCTCCTCCACAATGAAAAGATGTGTCACTGTCTTCGAAGCTAAAGCTTTCATAGAAAGAAATAAGGAAAGTAGGCTTTTGTATCATTTTTCATGGCTTTCATTTTCTAAGTATTTAATTTAGATGAAACATGATTATAAATAAATATTTCAACTAGAAACATAATCAAAGTCACTTAGAGGATCAATAATTATGTTATGTTATGTTATGTTATGTTATGTTATGTTATGTTATGTTATGTAATGAATGTGGGTGGCAGTTAAGCCAAGCACTGCGACAGGAGAATAATTAAATTTATCTAAAACAGATGTTTTTTTTTTTTCCTTGTTATAGATGTGTCTTTGTCCTTCTTGGAAATAGCTTAATAATTTGTCAAAATACGATAATTAGTTAATAATTTTTTAACTTATCATTTAACAAATATTAGGACAGTTCTTCAAATTACTTTTGTTGATGATCATTTTTTTTTTCTTAACTTATTACAGCAGTAAAGTTCAAATATAATATTATTAAATACTTTAAGAATAAGAAAAAAAAAACACCTAAAAAATGCCTCAAAAGCACTAACAGGG
>JAFIDM010014012.1:3486295-3505130 GCA_023159025.1 Thereuonema tuberculata
TTTATACAAGAAGTTTTTGAGTTTTATTGACAGATAATTTTCTACGAATTATTGGCTGAATTGCAATCGGTCTGTAATTATCCAAGTTTCTGATGTCTCCCTTCTTAAATATTGGAATAATTCTAGATATTTTTAGATTATCAGGATATATTTCTGTATCTATAATGTTATTTATAAAGACAGTGATTACCTCAGAGAAAATTTGTATATTGTTTTTTAAGGTGTATTTATCAAAGTTATCAATTCCTTTGGTAGTTGTGTTTTTTAGTTTATTTATTATATTGGAGATTTCATGTTCATTTGTTTTCTCAATTACCATTGTATTGTTGCAGGTCTTTTTTTCAATTGCAATATTGAATTTATTATGCAAACTATTTTCATTGTTACTATTGTTTACAAAGTGCCGGCAAAACATATTGGCCAATTGCTTTGCATAATAATAATAATAATAATAATAATAACAATGCTATCATGTCTCGTATGTAGAAATAATAATGCAGTATAGTACTGTAAAAATAATAATAATAATAAAAATTTTAATAATAATACCTTACAAAATCGAATAAAAATGTTAAGACGAAAGTGATGCTGTGCGTAAGCGACCATATAAACAATTTAGACTAGTTTAAGATGCTCGCCTGCAAACCGCTTACGCCATGTGGGTTTATTTACATGCGCGGAAGAAATTAGTTCCTGAATTATTAATTTAATTATTTAATTATATAAATTATCCTTATGGGGAGCCTTAGGAGCCCGTTCGTAAGTACGGAACGCCGTAAGTCGGGCCATCCGTAACCCAGGGACCCGTCTGTAGATATAGGACATCAGCAAATATTTTCACTTTCAGTTTCACAATTCACAGCAAAACTTCCATCTTTTCTCTTCAACTAAATAAAAAAAAAAAAACTTAAAAGAATTCTTGGCAGTGATTAAATCATTGCAGTGGATTAAGTCTTCGATTTCTTAATGAAGCTTTTATGATTATTTTCTTTTTGTATGTACCGTTGAGAAACATTTTCAGGAATAAAACAGTTGACTTTAAATTGTCAGAAGAATTGAAATGTTATCGTTTTGGTTTGATGTCTTACGTGATTGGTTCAGGACAAATAAGGGGCAGAAAGTAAGGGGAAAAAAAATCATTCGGAAACAAAAAATACATTTTATTCTGAATCAAATGTAAACAAAAAAAAGAAAAAAAAGCTTTAATATTTCGCTTCTTATCGCTTGTATTTATTAAAAAAAAAAATAGAATTGTAGAGGTTTTCTGTGAGTTAAAAATCCATGAAGATTAAAACCATTCTTGTCAATGAAGCAGCGTAAAAATTAGTTAACTGTATAAAAGTATAAATCATAATAATTAAAAATAATAAAATAATAGCAATAGAAAATATATGGAAATAATTATTCATAAAATAAAAGAAATACTAGAAATAAAATGTTCTTCATAAAATAAAAGAAATACTAGAAATAAAATGTTCTTCATAAAATAAAAGAAATACTAGAAATAAAATGTTTACAATCTGATTATTTAGAGTTTTCTACTTTTTTGATAATTATTATTTAAAATTGTTTAATTATCAATGGAATAATATTCCAGAATTCAGATAAAAGACATTTAAAAGTGAAATATTGGAGAACTGACATTAAGTAAAACAATTTCGTCTTTTGAATGAGATTTGTCGACATTATTCCATGTACTTGAATAGAAAATTGTTTCATTTTATACTTATTTAAGTTCTTGGTAACTTTACTTACCTTTAACTTAAGTCAAATCAATTTAAACTGAAATCCAGTGAAAACAGTTTCTATTTGGATTAAACTCAGACAGATAAACAGCGGACAGATTCTTCTTATCAATTTTCAATTTTTTTTTTGCGAGATATATTTGATAAAAAACGCTTTTAAACGACCTTTCAGTTGGTGCTTTTTTTTTTCTTTATGGTTATTTATTTTCTATATTTGTATCCTCACTAAGATAAGATTAGAAAAAGAATCTCGTAGTGGAATCACTTTAATGTAATATTTGACCTAGATTGATTACTGCACGAGACAAAATAAGAAATTGACTTCCATTCATGATCACATGTTAATTTATTTCTTTAAGGCAGGGATTCTCAAGCTTTTCTTTATTCGGGGGACAGCATTCGAGAATGTAATGAACTTATAAATTTCCATTTCAGAACTCGCGCAAGATTCTTACCCTTTTAAAACTAAGTAACATATAAACAGAGGTAGAAGGTCATTCCCTACACATTATTTTAAGAAATCATCTGACACCCCCACAACAAAAAAAAAATTGGTTCTTTCCATTTCTGTAAACTCCAAGTAGTACAGAAAGAAGGATGTATTCTGGTAAATTTTATATTAAAGATAATTATTTATAAATTCTTTTAATATGATCTATGATATAATATTCAAAATTTCGCGACACATGTTTGAGAAATTTTTATTATAATATTAATGTTTAAATCTCTTCAATCACTTAAAAAATAAAAGAAAGAGAAGATTAAACATAAAAACCAAAAAACTTATATATATCGTAAATCAAGGTTAATGAAAGCATTTTCGAATTACTTTAGCGTTGTTTTTAATACATTGGAAAACAAAAATGGATTTCTATGGAATTTTTTTTCTTTTCTTTTTTTTAAAGAGATTTTCTTAAAATAATTTAATCTTTTCTGACACCAAATGCTCCTAATACTTTAAGTACTCATATTACAATATATGCATCATTAGGTCGATACGAACTAATTGGAGAAAGTCCAGAATGATCTCTTTTTAAAATAAAGAATGAGAATAATTTCTTAAGGTGTTCTAATAAACGAATGATATTATTATCTAAACAGCCAAATATATCATTCCTTCATTAGAACTTTTTATTCCCTATTTTTTGTCTTTTGATGCTAATTGTAGATGTTATAAACTTTTTATTAAATTTGTCGCTTACAAATTACATGTTGTCTATTTACATGATTTGTATTATCCACTAGAATCTCTATTATTATTTGTATATTTTCTTAATTCGTCTAGTCGTGAATCTTAATCCTTGGATCTGGATCACTATTTTGTTAGATCTGATACATGAAACTTCTACAAAATTCTTTTTAAGACAAAGTATCTGAAGGTGACATTTGTTTCTTTTTATTTTTTTCTTTATTTTTATTCTATTTTTAAATCAGTTTAAATATATTTTCAATCAGTTAAATTAATTTTTTTTTTTTTTTTTTACTGTTTGTAATTATGTTTTTTAGTTTAGGAAATTCTTTCTTTTTTCCTCGAAAATTTTACATATTTGGTCACATTGAAAACAATGCTTCTGTAAAGTTCTTTTTTTTTCTTGGTTGACAGAAAGCTACTAATTATTGGTAGAATATTATAGTATTCTCTTGATATCTCGAAGTCGAAGGGACACTAAAAAAAATTCGAGATAGCGAGTTTTCGAGATAACGAGGTCATAATCAAAACGTAAAAATTCACGTAAGAATACAAGATACGGAATGATATTCTAAAAATTAAGAGTCTTGATAGATGAGAATAAGTATAAATATGTAATGATAGTTAACAATAAGTCTAAGTACAGCAATGATCATTTTAATTTTTAAAAGTAGTCGAAAATAATTACATTAAATTGAAAAGAATTAGTAAAATACAATGAACTTACATTGCTAGAATTTCTAAAAAAATGTCTCTACTTGCTTCGACACAACTGAACGGCGATTTTTCCGGAAAAATTCATTTTTTACTTCGAAAAATATTCGACATAACAAGGGTTTGAGTGAAAACTCTTCGACATAAGAATTAAAATTAACATTAGATGAATATGTAATATCAAGGGGAAAAATAATTTTTCGACATATCAAGGTTTTCGAGATATCGAAGCTCGAGATATCGAGAGTATACTGTATTTCTTTTATTAATGTAAATTTTATTATTTAATGTAAATAATAAATAAAAACAAAATTTAAAAAAAATCGATTTCATTTGAAAAAAATGAGCTTAAATTATGGATTTCACATCTGAAGTTCTCGAACTTCAAGAAGCAAGAGTAATGTAAATGAATTATAGCTTGAATTCTTCTTAAAGTCTTAACTAAGGGAATAAAATATAAAATCTAAGAAACTGAAAACAACAAACATAAAAGAATAGAATATTACAAGAAAAGGAATTGTTTAGGTAGGAAGTACATTACATCAATAGACACTTACAATGGTACTTGAGTACATCAACTCAGATGCAACCATAGACCGTGGAATCCACGATAACTGAAACGACGCTACAGGATATGTCGACATCAGTCTAATTGGTGATTATATAATTCAGATTTATTTAATGCATTCTCTAAATACTGAGCCCAAAGAGAGGTTTCAACTTTGTTTCAATAGATACGGTCAAAAATACTTATCAAAATATCAAATGGAACTTATGTTAAAATCATCTTTATGCATTTACGAAAAAAATATAAAAACGAATTGTAAAGAATATAAGAATGATTATTATTACAAGGTAATTTTAAAGCAAAGAAAGAATGACACTAACATTTTTTATTTATTCAAATTGAAAAATATACAAAGTTACTTGAAGACTGCTTACAATAAGAATAAAAATAAGAAGAATAATACATTTAAAAATGTGAAAACTATTATCGAATCTGCAGAGTCGAATTTACTCTTCCATTTCTGTGTGTACTCTCGATCCCTACATAAAACCCTTTATTCTATCTCAAGAAATATAAAGATCATAATAAATTATTTACATTTGAATCAGATAATAAAATAGTCTATCTTAAATTTCATACAAGTTCTGTACTTCTCCCTTCCACCAATTATTTATTATCATTCTTATAATAGTTTCATCTTATTATGCAACTGCCTTTTGAAATCAACACATTGTTACATTTATTTACTTTATTTCTATTCTTACGGTTTAGCTAACATTTATCTTCATTCCTGGCAAACCTTAGGCAAGTATCATCTTCTTATAATTTCACCAATTTACTGATTAAAAATTCCTCATTTTTCTATACTAAAGATAGGTTACAGTTTTTAGCATACTTTATTTTACTTAGTTTAAAAAAGTTATGTACCCATGTTAAACTCTGTTGATGAGTCGAAAAGACAGAGGTTTCTCAGGAGCATTCAATAACCGTGTGATCAATTTCAAATCATCGCCAAAATGTTCCACTTTGAATTTCTGCAAAATCTACAAACAGTAAAAATTTTAAATTAGTTTTAATATATTGAAAGAAAATTAAAATAACAGACACCTTTCAACTTTTATAATATTGGAAAAAAAAGGTTAACTAAGATATAAATACACTTAAACTACGAGATACTGATCTGTAATGTTTTTGTATAATTTATTGATTTGGTTTTAAATATTAGTTTGTTCTCTGCTTTGGTTCGGTGTTTGTCATTCAACTGGATAGGCATGTGTTTTGTTCTTTTTTAACTACTAGGGAATAACTGCGAGTTTTCTTCAATTTTTCCTTGAAATCAAGCTCTTTCCGGCTGTTTATGACACGGTAAAAGGCAACATAAAACACAATATCCTCCTCCACAATGAAAAGATGTGTCACTGTCTTCGAAGCTAAAGCTTTCATAGAAAGAAATAAGGAAAGTAGGCTTTTGTATCATTTTTCATGGCTTTCATTTTCTAAGTATTTAATTTAGATGAAACATGATTATAAATAAATATTTCAACTAGAAACATAATCAAAGTCAGTTACAGGATCAATAATTAAATTTATCTAAAACAGATGTTTTTTTTAATCCTTGTTATAGATGTGTCTTTGTCCTACTTGGAAATAGCGTAATAATTTGTCAAAATAGGATAATTAGTTAATAATTTTTAACTTATCATTTAACAAGTATTAGGACAGTTCTTCAAATTACTTTTATTGATGATTGAACATTTTTTTTCTTAACTTTCAGACGAATTACAGCAGTAAAGTTCAAATATAACATTATATATAAAAAGATTTTTGAAGAAAGAAATGAAAAAAAAATGCTTATCTTGGATCAAAAGTTTACAAACACTGAACTCTATATAAACTACTTATTTCAATCTTACTGGTAGACCATACAAATTTCAGGATTATAATAACTGATGATACGAACATATATTAACATTAGAGAATATTGATTAAATGCCTGCTTGAAGTGACATGGAATGACCCGAGAACACTTTTATTCTTGAAATTATTGATAAAGATCTCAGCTCTGTAGATTTCTACACTTGTGTTTATTTGTCACAGCCATGAACAGTGATTGAAAACTTTGAAAACAATAAGGCTAACAGTATTATTGTGGTTAAAAAAATATTTATAATTAACTTTGCTAAATTAACATATTCTATTAAATTGTGGGCAAATGTTATTCATATTTCGGGTTTGAGATTTAATGGCCAAAAGATGACGTTTTAAAACTTATCTCAAACATTTTGGTAACTCATATACTGATACATCATATAAAAAATACCTTCATTTCATCTTTGAAGGACGTATTTTTCTCAATTTCAATGTTGGCACAGGCATCAGATGAGTTACAGACAGTCGTTAGATCGTTTCCTCATAGAACTCCATAGAACAGATTTCGACATTTCTTTGGAGCAATTACATAATACTTTGCATAGTGCAAACCAAGATCGTAACTGGTGTTGGTGAGAATTGAGATACCCTTAATACCATCAAAAGAGACAGTGGACGTCGCGTCGTATGGATGCAATGACCTCGCAGTTCCTCTTTAATCTCTTCTTTGATGTCTTGAAAGGATGAAAAGCGAAATTCATGATACTCTTCGAACAAATGGGATGAACTTCAGGGGTCTTTGTATACGTGTTGGCTGAATTGTGGTGACAAAGCAATCCTGCTGTCTTTAGATAAGACAACAACTTCCAATTGAAAAAAACTATGAGAGCCCACATCTTTGAAATAATCACTTCATCTCAAGATAGCGACTATTTCTATCTGAAGTTCTGAAAGTGCTATAAGTGCTATAATACAACGTTAAAATCTGTAAATAATTTTGAGTGAAGTCATTTGCATATTATTTTTAAATAACCAATGAAATCATACGAGACTGGCTTTATTAAATACTTTAAGAATAGTGCCAAGAATTTCTCATTTCAGTTTGGTCTGAATAAAACCGATTGTTTACTTATGTTTGAACTACGTGTTAAAATATTCAGAAACCAAAGCCATTGTGTTTGTAATTTTATTGTTTAGAAGTAAATGATTATCTTATGGAAGATATAAAATGACCTACTTCTGAAGAACGGAAAAACTGTTGTTAATTCCAGAAATAAACAAGTAGATATTTCTAGATGTTAAATCTAGAAATATTAATAATAATCCTAGAAATGTTATTTCTATTAACACAAAAAACATTCATTATTATATTGTGGAATAATAATAATGTTTAGAAAAAATATTTATAGTGCACGAATCAATCATTGAACAAAAAAAAAAAACATAAGCGCACTGAAAATAAGCTTCTACATATTGAGCTGTCATCGAGGTTAAATTCGGCTGATGATCCTTGTAAGGACAAAACAGCTATTCCCGATTTCCCTCGATAATGACTCGGTGTTGGGAAACTTATTTTCTGTTCAGTAATGGATTTTTTGTTTCATAATGTTATTTCTATAACATACCTTAACTAACAATATTTGCATTTCTAATTCTGCCAGTCTTCGACCAATACACATTCGAGGACCAAAACTAAATGGAAGACTTGCAAACTTATTGAAGGTATGACTTCTTTCTTCTCGTAGCCATCTTTCAGGCATAAATTTATCAGGATCAGGTAAATTATCTTCCAATCGGCAAGCAATGATATTAGACATAATAGCCATTGTCTGAAAAAGAAAAGAGTACTTTATATGTTATTGCTATTTATATATGTAAGTTTATATATACCCTTTACGGGTGGGTAAAGTATGAAAAAGTGGGTTTTCATGGAAGGTGAGAGCCATTCTAGAATAAATGTTTTTGGAATTCTCCTGTTGCGTTCATTTAATAATAAATTATTACCCTTTTCTAGTCGAGAAGTATTGCTTCTTCAAATAATACCTTCTCTGTTTTAGTTTTTATTTTACTTAACGTAATTTGTTTTGTAGATTAAATAAAAGGCTTTTTTCTGTTATATATGAGAAGTCTTTCGGAGTGAAGCAACTGACAACCATCACTAGACTTAAAATATTTGATTTAATTGAAGAAGTGTCAGTGTTTCTGTGTTTCTCTGATTTTCACCATAAACTGATTCATTATAATTAATAATTGTTTCATCTCTGACCTTGACACTTAAAATATTTATGTAGTCTACACTTCCTTAACAGATTAAACAAATCCCTTGAATAATAAATAAATTTAATAAATTTAATTGAAATTTTTAATTTAATTGAAAGAAACTGAGGCTGAAATGTTTTGTCAAATGTTTTTGGAAACTTACTATTTAAATAACATTAAAGTTCATTTCCATTACATAAATCGCAGGTTTACGTTTTAAACAAATCCAAATTTAGAAAGTGTAATTTGAATTCCATAATATTTGATAATATTGAATATTAATATTAAGTAAATAAATAAATAATTAATAAAATAATTTATGCCAATGTTTATGATGGGATTGAAATAATCTTACCCCTGATGGTACATGATATCCAGATAAGATACAGTCCGACTGTATAACTCTTGAAATACCTCCCACCACTGGCGTCAATCTGAAATGATGCCGAGTTAATAAAAAAAATAAACCAATATTAAATTTAGAAATCACAATAATAAATGACTTGAAAACGAAACTTAGAAGATAAGCTATATTCTACAACTAAATTAATCAGCATTTGAATACAGGGTTAATTGGACAGAAACAAACACATAAAGTTACTAAATAGAAAGACGACTATAAAAGTAAGGAAACTTTATTTCTTTTACTTCAAACTTCAACCTGAAAAATATTCTGTCTGATCAGACTAAATAAGGAACTTCAAAGAAAGACTCAAGAATTTTCTACAATTCTATGATTGGGATGTGGTTTGAAGGGAATTACAAGTACAGTTGTTTCAAATTAAATTGTATGCTATTTTACTTTTGATGTAAGGATTTAAGATTTGATAAAAAATATAGAGAGGCTAAAGTTCCGAATTTGGCTCCATCACCATTGGATTGCTTTATTTATCATAACTGTAATTGATCTTTGTCTTTTCCTCTGTCTATCTGATTTTTCATGAGTTGATGAGATATTCAATGACCCTTATTCCTGGTTTATATAAATTATATGAGTTTTTTTTTTTTAAATTGTCAGCATGAGTCAATTATTTCCATTAAAAGTGGATGAATTATAATAAATGATATCAGTTACCTGAATGATTCATTGAGACAAGCCTTTAAGTAATGAAGTTGGTTAAATATTTGTGGAGTGATTTCGGATTCTTTATTAGGAAGTAGTTTTTTTATTTCTTCGTAAAGAATATTTTGTTTCTCAGGATTTTTTGCCAAATGATATAAACAGAAAATAGCTCCATGAGAAGTCTGAAATTATAATAAGATTACGTATCACTTGATTTTTAAATCTCTAAGATCATAAACTTTTTGTTTAACAAATAGATAACATTCAGAAATAACAATACTATTCTTATAACTTAAATTTGACATGGATATAAAAAATAATATATAAATTAAAAGTTTGTAGCTTAAAACAAACTTATAATTACTATTTATAAAATTTAAAATGGGCGTACACATTGTTAACGTACGCATAGAGGTCTCCCTTCGATCTGATGAAAACTGCTATAATAGCGGTTGAAACTAGTTACTCCCATTTTATATTTTTAAGTGCTAAATATATGTGTGTTTTTAAATTAATACTATTCTTGTTCTAATTTATTAATATTTGCACTTACTGTATCGATTCCAGCAAAGAGAGCATCCATAATCATAACAATGACTTCTTTGATGGGAATATCTTTTGCTGCTAACATGGATTCCATAATTGTAGGATCTCTGTCAGGATTTATTTCTCCAGCTTTAACTTGATTTAACATCACATGAATGTGTTTCAAAGTAATTCTGAAAAAAAAAATAACTTAAAAGAACTTTAAGAGAACGGGTGTCAGAACACGGGGTAATATAAGGAGAAAATTAACTGAAATATCTTACATAGTAGATTATTGCTATAAATAAGGCTATGTAATGAATGATCAGATAAAAATTATAATAGAGAAAAAAAAGCAAGAAAAATTATGTTAAAAGTATATTGATAAAAAGTACAAAGAAATAAATATGAACAGATATGAGGGTTTAAAAATTGTACACTGGGCTGACAAGGGTAGGAATGAAACTGATATTTAAAGAATTGGTATATTGACAAAGTAATTGTTCAAGAGAATATTGCTGTAATATGATACCCTAAGCAAGGGGTTTATGGATCGATTTTATGTAGTTTCCATTTGTTATAAAGTCTTTTGTTTTATTTGAAATTGTAGCTTGAAAAAAAAAAAATCAAAATTACTTCCGAAAATTTGCATAATAATAAATACGTTATTTATAAATGATGAGAATGTGGATGTATTTTCTAGGAATTATGAAAAGGAAGGATTTGAAGGAGAAGTATAACCATAAGATATCAATTTAATGCTATTTTTATATTTTACAGAATGACATAAGAGTGTTCACTGTTCTTTGTTTACTTGGAAACGAATTCTTATTCGAAATCATACAATGAATGAAATGTATTTCTATAACAAGGACATTTTGTTTGTTATATTCGATTAAGATAATACTTAACTTTAAGACTCAAACTTAACGTTTCACTATAAATTTTAACTTTCATTTAAAAAAAAAATGATATCCTCATGACAATGACTCATTCAACTGTTTTAAAGCAAAATTAAATAATAATTCTGTAGTTCCCTAACAATTTCTCAGATCAGATGGTAACCAACTTTACAGTTTCAATTTCTACAACATTTTCAAAGAAAATCTTTTCTAATTCCCAATAACAAGGGAGACATTTAGTTTTACTTTTCCATTTATGTTTTGTTTTTTTTTCTTATTCATTCATTCTTATTAAGGAGAGACATAAGTAACTTTCCTTGAACTATGATGTATTGATTTCTTTAACTATAGCAATAAAAGGCATTAAATATCGCAAATTTCAGGGAACTACTGTAAATAAACTAATATAAATAAATTGACATCAGAAACAATAAAAATTATGGGGGTATCTGATTTTTGTATTTGTAATTTAAACAGTTAATAAAAGGTGTTAATTTATTTATTATATCTTTACTTTTCGTTTTCTTTAATATTTCAATTTAAAAAATAAAATAAAAAAAATAAATTGCAGTAAAGCCAGGAAAAAATGAAAGATATTCATTTGATTATCATTTTCATTTGATATTAAGGCTTGAGAATAGAATTCGCACAAAGGAATTCTGAAACGTATGTAGCCAAATATTTATATTTTTAGCCATTTTACCATGTTTCTAAGGTGTCTATATAGTAGGCTCTATTAATATATATAGAAAGACACGTAAAATAATTGTAATATTCATTTGATATTTATAGATCTAGAAAAAGCGTATGATAGCATTCCGAGAAAGCTTCTGTGGAGTGCAATGGAAACTGCTAATATAAGTAAGCCAATCATAAATTTAGTGAAACTTATGTACAAAGCCAATATGTGTCAAATAAAGAGGGGATCCAGAGTTTCTAAAGAATTCAAAACAAGCAAAGGGCTTTTGCAGGGATGTTGCATGTCACCCACCCTATTCAAAATATACTTGGATGTTGCGTTAAGGGACTGGAAAAGGAAATGTGAAAAAATGGGTATAAAGCTGAATGAGAACAAATACTTATTTAACCTAGTATTTGCTGATGATCATGTGGTAATTGCACAAGATGATGATGATGTTGAGTGTATGATAAGGAAACTGTTGGATGCATATACATAATGGGGTATGAACATCAATTTTGGAAAAACAGAATACTTAACATCAGGCTTTAAGAAAGATCTGATAATAGAAGGAAAGGTAATAAAAAATGTATCTAATTTCAAATATTTGGGATCAGAACTGCAAGAACAGGGAGGAACAGAAATGGAAATTGGAAGAAGGATAGCAACTACAAGAAGAGCAATATCAGCAATAAATTCTATACTGTGGAGCAGAGATATAATAAATAGCACCAAAAAATTAATCTTTAATACAGTTATTGAAAGCATTTTAATGGGGCAGAAACGTGGATAGTGAGTAAGGTAAATCAAAAAAAATGGTTAGCAACTGAAATGGATTACTGGAGAAGATCGGCCAGAACATCGAGATTGGAGAGAAAAACGAATATCGAGATAAGAAATCAGTTAAATATCAGAACAGACATTATTAAAAAGATAGATGAGAGAAGACTAAGATGGTTCGGACACGTGACAAGAATGGGAGACAACAGATTACCTAGGGCACTGATGGACTGGCAACCAGAAGGTAGAAACAGAAGGGGAAGACCGAAAAAGCGTTGGAGAGATAACTTGAGGGAAAACCTGGAAAGATATGGACTGACTACAGCGGATGCAGAGGACAGAAACAAATGGCGAGACATTATGAGGAGGACTTTCAGTTGAGGAAAACCTCAGAAATGGGGAAAATCCTATAAAGAAGAAGATTTAAAAAATGTTAAAAAAAGCGACTCGTTTGTTAGTATTCTAAGTTAATAAATGTTTATATAAATGTTGCAAATACGAGTGACATTTGATGTTTAGTTATGAAATATTTAGTTTTATTATAAAACCATTGTATTTTCCACATTGTAATTAATAAATTAATATTTTCAACTACAAATAATTATGGTTTAAGAAACGTTAAATCTTTCTATATTTCTGTAACAGTTAAAAAATGAGAAATAAAGTTTCGTCTGTTCTTGACTGCAAAAGAAACAGAAGAATAAAATAATGTTTTAAAAAAACAACAATGGATGAGACAAGATTATTCACAAGTGACATCCTGGAATAGCTGTTTCACGATCGTTGGCGATCATCAGCCATGAGAAGTCCCAGTAAATAACAAGGTCTCCGTACTGAGGCTAATATGAACAATACATCGGAAGCGCAGTGGTGCCTCAAAGGAAAAATTACACAATGAAAAAAACCAGTGAGAAATCCATATGCCAGCGAGAGCGGCCTCAATGAATTTTTTTAAGCATACGACTTCAAACTTCGCATTTCAGTTGTTAAAAAAACAACAATGTCTGAGACCAAATGGATTTTCTCACTGGTTTTTTTCATTGGTGAGTTTTTCATTTTGTAATTTTTCCTTTCAGACACCACTGCTCTTCCGATGTAAAATAATGTTTTGTTACCTACTCTTCTAAACAAGACTGAGCTTCTATGAATTGTTTCCACAATTTTGTAGGATAGATTTTCCACAAAGGTAGTCTCACAAGCATAGCGTACACCGTTGTGAACCACTGTTGCACTGCCCTGATCATTCGACTGGGCTCTGAATCAGGCGACAAATTGGGTTCAAAACATCCCAACCTAGTGTTAAGAGTTACAACAGCTGTGGCTGGAATGAAAAGAAAAATTGAAAAAAAAATTAAATTGAAAAAAATAATATTTCGTTTCCCCATTAACATTCGAAACACGAAATAAACTGCTTGGTTTATTAGAAACTTTCAATTATACTTACATTCAAAAGCCCATTTGTAGAATTCACTTGCTAGATCTGAGACTTCATTTCGTTCATTTTTGATGTCGTTCAGTCGGTCCATGAAGTCAGAGGACACCTTTTCAATGGCAGGAATATAAACCATATTGTTCTTAGGTTTCATCATGTGTTTTTGAAGCTTACTTCGAAGCGAATGCCATTCTTCACCCTGCCTTTTCAATTATAATAAATGTAAAATAAACATAAAAAAATAGCATCATGAATAATAATAAAAAAATATAACAAAGTAGTGATAATAAAAGTTAAAATAATTTTTCATTAATGTTGTAACGCTGTTGCCGTGGTTCTTTGCCCACATGTAAGGGAAGGGTTAAGGGAAAGTTCGCGCAGTGGAATCTTTAATTAATTAATTAATTGAGGTGCTGGGCCCGATTTACCTCATTAACGACTGTAAAATAAGGAAAGGATTAGGGGAGAAAGTAGGTGCTTGGTTGCGGAGCGTGAGGACGGAGGATAGGAGATTGTTTTGTAAACATTGGACGAGGATTTTTCGGCTGCCCCGCGTAGTGTAGTCAGCAGAGAAGGATTTCTAATGAAATTTTGCCTTGGGATGTCCACCATTTAAGGCTGGGCTTTTCCTTAATGTTCGCCAGTGCAAGGTCAATAAATAAAGTAACGGTGCTAGTGAGTAAATAATAAAATAGATAAGGTTCGATGATTAATTTAGAACTTAAGAAATCTAACAAGTAACAAAGTATATATTTACAAAATAGAAGATTGTGAGGAGGATTAACAATTATATATATCGCCGGGGTTTTCAGACGAAGTTGATGATGTATAAAAGCACAACCCTAACATTAACAGTAAATATATTAATCGCGTTTTGAGCGGCCTGAACAGTTCAATGTCCCCCGATGAAAACGCACAGTTCATGGGAGCCTTTGGAGCAACGAAGAAGGTCAGAGTTCAGTCAGTCCATAGTCTTGAATATCCGAAGAGCAATTTCCGGAAGAGTTCAGGTAATCTACATGAGATCGTCGGTTTCACTTTACGGTGATGCCTTTCATTATGCAAACCCGAGGATCTGAAGAACGCTCACATTGACGCAACGAAATCCTCGAGCTGCATACATAGGGATTGACAGCTTCTGGGAACGGGCCAAGCAGTTTTCGCTCAGCATAGTCTACCTTGCTTCGGTAGAAACGGGCATCCGAAGGCGGTGAAATAGCTGGCCGCCCGCCTTCTTCGAATGCTTTAAGCACACTCTGAGGCCCACTCCGCACTGTATTATATCACCGTTATTTCAAAATGCTGTCATCCCGAAAGAAAGTCACCTAAAACGCTGAAGATGCCACCCGCTACCAGAACATCTGTTGGCAGGCTGCAAGATGGAAGAGAACAAAGAAGGCAATAACAGTAGAATGGAGGAGAGGCAAAATGGATGCCAAATGGGGGAATGAGCTCGAGGGAGCTCTATAAAACATCTGTAAACATTGTTCGAGAAGACAAAGAAGCGTTAAGGCAAGGTTCGGGGAAATGAGGAAATAAGAGAAGTAAGAATTCTAAAGATTCTTCATATATTAAATGATGAAAATGAAGGATAGGAAAGAGAGAAATTATGTAACAATCATCGGCCCGTTAGAATGTTCACTATATCGTTCTATTAAAATACCTCATTCGCTTACCTGAAATACAAAATGAAAAGATTGTATTATAAAAATATGTATTATATTTAACACCGAATAACAAATTAATTCCTTTTATCTGTCAGAAAATTTTATAATATTTTTTTAGGCGAAATTCCAAAAGACATTCAGATTTTGATTTTGTTTTTAAATTAAAGTCATATAGTTTCCTATATTTTAAAAATATTTCTAGCTGCTACATCTACTTAATTTATAAATTAAAAAAATCAATTTAATAAAATTGCTGTTCATTTTTTTTTTGCTATATTTTTACTGTGGAAATTCCTTTTGAATGTCCTGCAGGAATGAGTCATCATTCTTCAATTCCATTTCACTTTTTTATGGTGCAAATACTTTTTCTTGGTGGAAGTTTCCTCTGTACTTAACAGTAAATTTCTCAAGATTTCTGAAGACCAAGTTGGAAGACGATCGCTTATCGAATTTTAATTTTCCTTGGAACATTTTTGTGACGGACGATAGAGAGTAACTATAGCATCAGATACAAAGAAACTATTGTCGATAGAGAAGTTCTAATCACATTTCTTAACATCGTAGTAAAGGTGAACTATCTGGATAAGTCACAAAAAAGCCAGTTGAACAGTTGGTGAGGTCTATGCTTTTACAAAGATATACCTCGTACAAATATTGGAACCAGTATTAATGGAAAGTTCACAATACATTGTTCATTGAGAAAATAACTTTTATATATCTGATAATTGGTTCTGTCTCTATAAAACCGAAACAGTGCACCTGTTTGTGTAGTTGTTTATGCTTTCTTATTGGCTCCAAGAGTTTATTTATGCTTTAGTTACATTGTATGCATTTTAATGTTTGGAAAATTCCCCCATCTCGCAATATCTATAATTCCCAATAATTTAGAGTTAATTTTATATGAACTTTGGAATTCTTGAATGTTAGAACTAAAAACCACTTTAAGAACAGTGGAAGGAACTTCCATTAGTCTTCTGTACTTCCATTCATTCTTGATTTATAACTATTTACAAAATGCTGAGAAGTTAGAGATCATGGGAAATCAAAGAAATCTCCGAAATGTAGTTGTTTTTTATTGTATCTTTAGTAGAGACTTTGTAAAAATATCTAATTTCAATCTGTTTTATAAATTCAGCTTTTTCTTGATTCGACTCTTTCTATTTTGTTGAAAGCTGTTTTAACAGTAAATCTATCGATATCTGTAGATAAATGAGAAAACTAATTTCAAATCCTATGAGCTGAACTCCATATTGTAATAGCTATTAATATATTTAATATTTCAATATTTTTACAGAACATCATCTTTATTATTCTTAGGAATATTTCATTTCTTTGAACAAAAGGCTTTCTCCTTCCTCTAGACTTCATAATTCGTTATGAATACAAATTTGAAACTTAAATTTACAATAATAATAATAATGATGCTCTGATATAATATTGAAACATATTTATAAACTTTGAGGAAATTCAATATTTTATAATTTATTTACTTATTAGATCTGTTTCGACTGGTCAATTTTTTTTTTTGGAAATGTTTCGTACGATGTAATTGCTTTTGCTCATTTTATTATTACTACTTTTAATAAATTAGTAATAAATTACTACTTTGCGAGAATAATTTTAAATATGTTCGTTTGATAAAAGAAAAAAAATTACCACACGTTAAACTAATGTATTAATATTAGGGTTTTTGTTATAATGTCACAAGAACAAACGTAATATCATCAAATTGACTTACAACGCCGGAAGTCCTACGGATTCGTAGAGCTCCGGTTTTGATTTTCTGTAAACTTCGATTTGTGGAATTGAAAATCTTTCAGGATATTTGCCTTCATTAGCAAAAACTATTTCAAAGTCCTTAGGATCAAAGAGCCAAACTCCTGGAGGCATTCCAATGGAATCCAAACGAACAATTTTACCATATTGTTTATAAATGGTCCAATGAGCTTCTTCTAGTTTTTCTGGCTTTAGATTTCCAACTAAATTGAGAGAAATTACTTATTTTAAAATTTATATTCAAACCGATTCAATAACAAATCCAATTTATTAATAAAGAAATGCTTATTTTTTAAAAAACAAAACTGTTACCAAAACGTAAAACGTACCCCTAACAATTGAATGAACGTCGTGGAGCTCGGTGTGTACATATCTTTTGCCTAGATATGAAAATGATTAAAATTTCATCGTCAATAAACGGCGCATGAGAAGAGCCCATTTTTTTCTTAAATATAAGGAGCAAAGTTCTCACTGACAGCCAAATCTGATGGCTTTACTGTTTCGTTACGCTAAGTAGTCTATGAAGATGCCCCTGCGACGACCCATCGACAGTATCAGCAACTAAATCTGGCATCTGAAAACGAACACAGCATTGTAGAAGTTACAGAGTTGTAATATGGTTTGCCCCCTCGCGTAAGGAAAGAGTTCGTAACTAAACAATATATCAATGAATTTTATCACAAACATCATCATACATTTATATTAAAGATAATGGTGTCATTTATAATGAGGTTTAATGTCGAAGAATGAATTCAGTCAGGGATTCAACATGGCTGCGTTCTCTCCTACTAGACTTTTTCATAGTATCGGCAAAGGTTTTCATTTGCTTAGCTATTCAAAACAAATTGTGCTGAATGTATTTTGCAAACTTCGAAGAGATAATTGTTGTCAATCTGTGCAATTGCCAAGTTAGCTCATACCTGTTAGTACATCAACAGTTTTCAGGCTATAGATCGAAACCAAAAGCAGTGGGATTCGTTTCCGATTCACAGCCAGACGCTGGTAGCCTCACTGCGATCAAGATTACAGAGGTTTGATAGCTTGATCTGTCTTGCATCCGTAGAAAAATGCATGATTTATTCTACAACTGAAATTCCAACTTCCGGAAAATATCTTAAGAAAACAAATAATGATGATGATCTTCCAAAAGTAACTTTGCGAACAATGCAACGGTTGCTCAATGACATCGGTTTTACTTATTGCAGACAAAGTCGGGATCCTGCTTTGGATGATCGGGAAGATATTTTATGGAAACTACGATATTTAAGGGCTATTAAGCAATATAAGAAGAAGGTACATGTATTTATAAACGCAGGCCATTCAAAAAATGAAATGGGACAGTATTCCACAATTGTAAGTAGCCATCTAGCCTTTCCATGTAATTTGATTACTGGAGAGAAAGCTTATCAGATAGAGGGGGCAGATTAATTATAACTCACCTGGGAAAATGGATTTGTTGAAGGCGCCTTTAATATATTTAGAGCAAAGAAAGATAAAGGAGGCTATCACGATGAGATGGATGGTTATAATTTTGAAAACTGATTCAAAACTAAACTCCTGCCCAATATCGCTTCAAATAGTGTAATTGTAATGGATAATGCGCCCTACCATTCCGTAACAGTTGAAAAAAATTCCTACAATGGCATGGAAGAAAGCTGAGATTCAGGCGTGACTTAGTTGTAAAGAATTGTCATGGGATACAGTATGGGTTTTTTTTTTTTTTTTTT